>VZTU01008125.1:0-36542 GCA_013400835.1 Zapornia atra
TCCTGGCAGGTCATCTCCAATGCTCACATCCAATAGATGGGCATTATCCTCACATCTGCTTCTCCTTCTCACTGTTCCATACTACAGGGAATTTGGGTTTCATAGTCCCAGGGCCACTTCTGGACAAGTATTAGAGGACTAGAAAGGAACCAAAGCCTCACCTAATAGGACAGCTATCTTAAAAACCTAACAGGCTAGTAAAAAATATAAATGCATTTTTTCCCTGAAAACTTAGAGCTTTACAAGGCTTTAAAGTGCAGTCACCTCATTTCATCACTGCTGCACTGTATAAAGCATTTTCCCATCTGTAAACCCACATCTGACAGGGAAAGTGTCTCAGGTTTATGCAGCATGAGGGTGAAAACCACACCTAACACCAATGTTTAAGTCATCAAACATCAGGAAATGTGTTCCCCTGTGAAGTCCCACAAGACTTTGCTGCTTATCAAACCTGACAAATTTTTCCCATGTGAATTACTGCTTTATGATTTGCCTTAAAAAACAAAAGCCTGGAAGACATTTAGGCTGTTAAAAATTAATGAACAGAGGCCTTTTAGCTCCTACTTTATACTCAGATATCAAGAGGTCCTCCGCAAAGTATTTCATTAATTTGAGCAGAATTGATGGGAGCTGCCCACACAGCCTCTCCTTGCCAATTCTAAGTGTACCACAGTAGTTTGTACAAACACCTGGCTCTCTTCCACATGATGCAGAAGTAATACTTTCATCTGCAGCTATGTGAGCTCAGATGGAGAAGCATCCAGATCTCTGTACCTACTTGCAGGTATATCCTTAGTACTGAAGAAAAGCACCTCTTCTCCTCTGACCCCCAACACACGTACACACTCTGCAGGCTTACATGTAAATGCTTTGATAATAGGTCATAAATAAGGACTTGAATAGAGAACTTTATCTTTCTTATTAATCAAATAATGAAGTTAGACGAGATGTTTCAAGAAGTAAATTATATATGATAAACATCAATACTTAGGGAAAGCATGCACAGGCTAAAAACAGATCAGCATAGAGATATCCTACAAACAGAAGAAAAAAAATAAATCAATATACACACCTATCCACCCACATCTGTCCCCAAACCAGCCAAACAATAACACAACTACCTTAATAAAAACAAACAGAAATACTGGTGGATCATTTCTACTCCTCCATGTTTCTGTCCCTACCAGCAACACCCACACAGTTGCTACATACAGCAAAGCAACAGGACTGTTTACACCTCTAAGGGCAACAAGCAAAGCCAGGTTAATAAATAAATAAATAAATAAAATTTATTTAGAGTGGCATTCCTTCTTTCCTTCCAAGCCAATAAATTTAATACAGGGGTTTAGGGCCCTTTTTATATCTGTTGGGGAAGAAGAAATGGGACCAGACCATGAGCTGGGCCTGGGAACATGCAGCAGCACTACAGTACTGCACCTCCATTCTGTGTGCCACCCCGGGCGCGAGGCAAGTGCAGAGCTGCTAGAAGCTTCCTTTACTACAACCACTTCTTCCTGCTGGAAGATTATTTCACAGAATCACGAGGTTGGAAAACACCTTTGAGATTGAGTCCAAACATACCTGTCCTCTACTAAACCATATCCCTGAGCACCTCATCTACCTGTCTTTTAAATACATCCAGGGATGGTGACTCAACCACCTCCCTGGNCATCCAGGGATGGTGACTCAACCACCTCCCTGGGCAGCCTGTTCCAGGCCCTGACAACCCTTTTTGTGAAGCATTTTTTCCTCATGTCTGATCTGAACCTGCCCTGGCACAGCTTGAGTCCATTCCCCCTCATCCTATCACCTGTCGCTTGGGTGAAGAGACCAACACCCACCTCTCTACAACCTCCTTTCACATAATTGTAGGCAGTGATAAGGTCTCCCCTCAGACTCCTCTTCTCCAGGCTAAGTAACCCCAGTTCCCTCAGCCGCTTCTCATAAGGTTTGCTCTCCAGCCCCTTCACCAGCCTGGTTGCTCATCTCTGGACATGCTCTAGGACCAGAAAACAGCCTTTGCAGGTACACCAACTGCAGTACAGCGATTTTCGCTTGGGACACAGGAGCGCACTGGAGCGGCCAGCAGCTGACACGAGCACTTCCCCCATCACCACCCCTGCACAGAGGCACACAAGAACTGACTCCTAGTGAAAAAAACCAAATCCTACAGTTTCTCAGCTTCAGGTGGGCATGACCAGAGAGGTAGCTGAGAGCATCAGCCAGGTAAAAATGGATACATGCAACTTAACTCTTTCAAGTTTGGGCTAAATAGAGTTTATCTGTCCGTCCTCACCATGACCAGACAAACAGATGAATCAATTTTTTCTTCACTTGCTGGAGATGCCCGGTCATGAGATGGTAGTTCTGCCAACTGGACTGTTAAATTCAGACTCAGGAAGACACATCTTGAGGCCTGACATATCTGGATCTGTCACTAAGCCTCCTAATTCCCTCTGAATTTCACTCCAGCTCAGGAAGCCTGCAGCTGGCTATAAGCAGGAGCTCGTATCAGACAGAGGAGACAACCATGCTTTCCATGGGATGACTTCTACACTGGGGAAAAGCTGTCCTGGAAGACATCTGCAAATTTCCAATTGAAAGCAAATACTGGGGAAAGAATGTTTTTGTTTTCTTCCCCCACCCGCAGCTGTCTCTGCCCAGGGATGTGGTTGAGTCACCTTCCCTGGATGCATTTAAAAAAAGGATAGATGAGGTACCTAGGGATATGGTTTAGCTTAGGATGGGATTGGTTGGACTTGATGATCTTAAAGGTCTTTTCCAACCTTGTGATTCTGTGATTTTGATTTAGAAGGGTTGTTTTTTTTTTATTTAGAAGGGGCTATTTTGATTTAGAAATTGGTTGGAGGGTTGATCACCCTCACTCAGGACTGATCACATAGTGGGTGGCTCAGAAGTGTGGGTGAGTTTCAGCATTCATTCTAGTATATAGAGAAAAGTTCTTGGTCAAAAACATTTCAGTTTTGGTTATGGTAACTGGAAAGTCCTGGTGGGGAGAGGGGAATGGGTACTTCCTTGGGCACTGTGAGGAGATGCTGCTGAGCACCTGGAATAAGGGGGAACATCTTGCCCTGAGTTATGTATAAAAACCCAAAGAAACTAAAATGTGGAGGTCTGTAAAGGATATTTTAAAATATTTTATATTTTTAAAATACTTATCTTTTTATTTACTGGACCTGACAGGGTCTCTTCTTCTCACTTTGAGTCTCTCTGTGCAGGTGTTCTTAGTCTCCCTTGCATGGACAGTGTTGACTGCTACAGGCAGCAGTCACCTCTACACACATTTATGCTTCAACCTAAGAAGTTAGTAAAGCCTCATGTTATGTTTTGGAATGTTAGTGGTTTAACAAAAAAGTGCTGTTTCTCTATCAAAGATGAATCGTTCAGACCCGCATCCTGTTGTGCCAACCAGGGCTGTTGTCACATTTTTCTTCCTGCTTATTCACTCTAGCCCAGACTGTGTGGTCAGGAACATGGAGGCAGGCAAGGAGGGAAGGAGCCCAGGATGAATTCTGGTTTTTCACTTGCCCATCACCTTTTATAAAGCAGTTGAATGAGGCAGCATTGCCTTTCTCTTCTGAAGCTCCTGCTGTCATTTGAAGTGATACTGTAAGTGTCCTGATGATTGCAGGTGTCAATCCTGTTACAACTGGAAATTTGTTTTCCAAAGTGCTTTTATTTAATTAAAAGTCCTAGTTCTTGCTTCTTGGGGTTTTAAAAGTCGTTTCCTTTAGAAACTCAGCACCTTCAGAGTAAAGAGTTTCGAATCTAGCCCCTGGGAAGACAACTTGAGCGTATCACAGGAAAGAACATTACTTCAAAACAGGGGTATCTTTGTGCTTGGGAATGTTTTTCAAAGGTGTGTGAACATCCATTTCCATAGCCCTTTCTGTGGCTAGACACTTGATTGAATGCACTTTTTTTTTTTTCTTTTTCTTTTATATTGCTCCATCCCTCCTTGCCCCTCAGCCACAGGCACCCAGCATTAGGCACCAGCCTCCGTCCTGGCGTGTTCTCTGCCAGTGTGGGAAGTCCCAGTCAGTGAGCTGTGCTATCCCAGGCTGCACGTGTGATGCTGAAGAGGCTCAGATTATATCCTTCTTGGTAGTGTTTGATCTAGGTAGTGTTTGCCTAGGACTTGATAATAATGATTAATTACACTGCTTTTTCAGAGCTCTAGACTATGTATTACTTTTTCCCCTTTTTCCCTCATGCTAGAGAGTGAGCTTAATAGCAGTATTTGAGACTGTTGACCTCCCCACTCAATTAGTGTTTGACACTGATTATAGCAATATTAATTTGGGGTTTCTGTAATGATTAGAAAGATTACTTTTTATCTGGAATTTGGCTGTGGATGTAGGGAATACTGCACCCTGTATGGTTACTTCAGAAATCATAACATTGGGTAGGGAGGAACCTGTTACCCTGAGATCCACTGGTTCATTTAAGAAAACAAAAATGGAGGTATGTATATCTAATGTATGTCAATACTGTTTTAAACACCTATTTTAAAGGCAGGTTTTTTAAAAAAAGAGGAGATAGAAGAAAATTTTAAATATTCATCTGATGAACTTTTTTCCTAGCTGGCTGACTGGTTGCATACACTGCAATCCAGCTTTTGTATTTTATGTTTGACCTGATTATTGAATAATTTGTTTTATTTAATTCTACAAAGTTGCATCCCTGCCAGCTGTCTGCTGACTTCACTAATGACATACCTCTTCTGTCATTTGTTGTAAGTCTAGAGAACTGGTCTCTGGGGGAAGAGAGTGATAAGTTCCAGTTGTGACTGTCACTGACGTTGCCAAAGTTGTTCAGTAGGATTTACTCTGGATGTGGCTGACTTGTACTACCACAGCACTTGGGTGTTAGTAGGCAGGTACCAGACCAGAAAAACGGCTCAAAGGTAGAGATTTATTTTAACCTGCACAAGTACCAACAGTAGTGCTTTTAATGGGTTGGCACTAGCAGTTCAGCGTTGGCTTTAATACAAATTTTGTCACTTATATCTTTAACTGACTTGAACCTGTTTAATTGCATGGCGAAGGAGCCATTAGAGGAACTGGAAAGCCTTATTTGAAGAGGCTCTGGCTGATGTAATATGCCAAGCTGGGACCAGCCAAACTGAAACACGGGCCACCTGTACCTGGGGTCACTGGCCTGCAGTTCTGCAGGAGTCTGGTTTGCTGCTGTTCCTTGTTTAATCTTTAGTTCTTTTCTTGACTAAATGGCATCTACTATCCTTGTTGAGAATGTCTGCTCTATGTTGGTTACTAGCAATGATATGAATTTAGCTTTGAAGCTGGGTGCTTCTTTTTCTAGCCTAGCCCCTTCACCAGCCTGGGTGCCCTTCTCTGGACTCGGTCAAGGACCTCAGTGTCCTGCTTATGGTGAGGAGCCCAGAACTGGACACAGTACTCGAGGTGCAGCCTCACCAATGCTGAGTACAGGGGCACAATCCCCTCCCTAGACCTACTGGCCATACCATTTTTGATACAAGCCAGGATGCCATTGGCTTTCCTGGCCGCCTGGGCACACTGCTGACTCATATTCAGCCAGCAGTCAACCAACACCCCCAGGTCTTTCTCTTCCTGACAGCTCTGCAGCCAGTCTCCCCTAAGCCTGTAGCGCTGCATGGGGTTATGTCCCATAAAAAAACCCCTTCTAAATCAAAAAACCTCTTCTAAATCAAAAAAACCCTTCTAAATCAAAATCCAGCCAACTTCTAAAGTCTTGCCCAAATTCAACTTTTGTCACTACTGATAAAGGCCTAGTTCAGAGCTTGTCTGTCATAAGAACAAAGAACAAGACGACGGGAGATAGGGCTGTAACTACAGTACCTTCACTTCTCAACTCACTGCAAAGCTGATGGAAAACATTCAAATTCCCTGCAAGGAGGTCTCTGACAGGAATTCATTTTTTAATTTCTGTGTATTTATTTGAATTAACACACTCATGTCCAGAACAGTGGGCTTCACCCTAATCGTGCATCATATCAGTAAAAACAATTTTGACCACATACTCACAACATATGTATATTTATTTTTAAGTTATAGACATGTATTACTTAAGTTCTAGTATTTTCTTCCTGGACTTCAAGAGATAATCACATACACACCTCATTTTGGAGGCCACTGGTCTATTAGAGGGAGCTTTACAAAACGCTATTTATTCAAGATATTCCAAAGACATTACATACTAAGATGAAAATGTATCTGTCAAGGCACCACAGCTTCTCCACAGAAACACTGATCCTACAACAATTTTTCCCAGGACTAACCATCACCCATACTAGAGGACATTCATCTCTCTCCTCTGCAGTACTGCCTAAGCATCAGGAAAACAGAGTTCCTGAAAGGCCTTATATACAGACTCTCCCCAAAGCACACGTCCCAGCAACACTACACTCTCCAACTGAAATACTAAAGTTTTTCCAGCCAAGGGACAGTACCTATATGGTAGCTACTTCTCTCTAGCAAAAAAAAAAATAACCTCAACACACAAAACCACAAGCACGGACTCTACACACCTGTTTAAGTGCTGTATCATTGTATTTGTGGGTTTCAGAGAAAAACAAAATCCTCACTTAGCTCTTGTCTTTAGGTTTGCAGATTATTACATTTTCAAATTGCATGTTCTTTTCACATAGGATTTCACTAGCCATGGCTGTACTACACAATTTCTCACTGAACCATATAATTAGGTTACATTTTTAGCTGACCACATAGAGTGACCTTCAGATGCAACAACTGCAGATGCAGACTGTCATTCTGGACACGCACAGCTAGTCTTGGCCATATCCTGCTTCCACTGAAACAAAGGGCAAAGCTTCCTTTTACTCAACAACTGAAAAACTTTCTATAGAAGAAAGCCCAGAAACCCTAGCCAAAGAATGACAAACTAACAATACTATCATTGAATCACAGAATATCCAGAGTTGGAAAGGAACCACAAGGATCATCAAGTCCAACTCCTGGCTCCACACAAGGCCAGCTAAGTCAGAGCATGGGAGTGTGTGCATCGTCCAGACACTTCTTGAGCTCAGTCAAGCTCAGTGCTATGACCACTTCCCTGGGGAGCCTGTTCCAGTGCCTGACCACACTCTCAGCAAAGAACCTCTTTCCTAAAACCCAACCTAAACCTCCCCCTGTCACAGCTCCATACCATTTCCTCGGGCTCTATCACTTGTCACTACAGAGAAGAGAACAGCACCTGCCCCTTCGCTCCCCCTCATCCAGGTGACATAGACCACAATGAGGTCTCCCCTCAGCCTCCTCTTCTCCAGGCTGACCAAACCAAGGGACTTCAGTCTCTCCTTGTAAGACTTCCCTTCACCATCCTTGTTGCCCTCCTCCGGACGCTCTCCAGTAGTTTTGTGTCCCTTTTGTACTGGGTGCAGTTTTGGGTGCCACAGTACCTGAGGTGAGGCTGCACCAGCACAGTGTAGAGCAGGACAGTCCCCTCCCTGGACCAGCTGGCAATGCCGTGGCTTGAAGCACCCCAGGGTACAGTTGGCCCTCCTGGCTGCCTGGGCACACTGCTGACTCATGTTTAACTTGCTGTCGACCAAGACCCCCAAATCCCTTTCAGCATGGCTGGCCTCCAGCATCTCATCCCTCAGTCTAATACATTTAGTTTAATGCATTGATGCAAAGAGCAGCTATGAGCCCTGCAAGTCATCAGGTGAATCCTGATGAGTCTAAGGTTTTGATACCTTTATCAGTGTTTACAACTTATTTTCATAATTCGTTTGTTTCCTGAGATCAAACAGTTGTTGTAATTCTTTGTCTCAGACTTATTCTGACTTGAAATTAACAGCATTTTGAAGACATAATGATGCTTTTCAAATTCTTCAGCTGAAGGACAGAAATTACCCATTTGGAGGAACTGAACTCTCAAGATTCAGATTTAGTCTCAACTATGTGACTGTTCACAATTAAACAAGGGTTTGGGGTTTTTTGGTTAGTTGGGGTTTTTTTTAAATAGCTATTACAGATATTTGCAAGTCAAGTAATCTAAGAGCAGCCTTGGCATTTAATAAACAGTCCCCACTCAAGGATTTACCTCTTGTGGCATATCATAAATCTATTCCTGCTTCAATGGATCAGCCGATCTTCTGAGTTCCAGTAACTGCCAGAAAAGTGTCCAGGTCACTTCACTGAAGCATTTATTAGACTTACAGAGGACAATTAATCCACAGCTTAACGAATGTTTCCATGTGGCCTGTATTCTTCTTACCAAGAATTTGAAAAGGTTATTCTCAGTATCTTGAATAAGTAGAGACATCTGTTCTTAAACACTTACTAACACCAAACTGAGATCAAGTGACTGGAAGTACCACATAAATCTAAAATTCCCATCGCAGGTCTCTGCAATACCAAAGTGATAAATCCTACCAGGTTCTGGATTTCTAAGGCATGAAAGAAAGATAGGGTTTTTTTCCATCTAGTTCACAAGAGACCAGCATAGGCTTCTGAGTCCTTCCACTCCATGTGTCAGTTTTATTTGTTACCACTACCCCAGTCATCTAGGCATGGTATCACAACAGTTGTTCTGACCTCAAAAGTCTCAGGGTTTATTGGGATTTCATGGCATAAGGATATGGCCTTTCCAAATTAACCTCAAAGGACAAATCATAGAATCATAGAATGGCACGGGTTGGAAGGGACCCCAAGGATCATAGAGCTCCAACGCCCCTGCCACAGGCAGGGCCACCAACCTCAGGCCTGGATCTACACAAGGTTGCCCAGGGCCCCCATCCAACCTGGCCTTGAACACTTCCAGGGACGGGGCATCCACTACTTCTCTGGGCAGCCTGTTTCAGCACCTCACCACTCTTTCTGTAAAAAACTTCCCCCTAATATCTAATCTAAACCTCCCTTCCTTTAGTTTTAATCCATTCCCCCTTGTCCTGCCATTGTCTGCCCTTTTAATCCTGCTTATAAGCTCCCTTCAGGTACTGGAAGGCTGCAATGAGGTCCCCCCGCGGCCTTCTCCTCTCCAGGCTGAACAAGCCCAGCTCCCTCAGCCTCTCTTTGGAGGGCAGGTGCTCCAGCCCTCTAATCATCCTTGTGGCCCTCCTCTGAACCCTCTCCAACAGTTCCACATCTTTCTTGTATTGGGGGCCCCAGATCTAGACACAGTACTCCAGATGGGGCCTCCCGAGGGCAGAGTAGAGAGGGACAATCACCTCCCTGTCCCTGCTGGCCACCCCTCTTCTAATGGAGCCCAGGATCCCATTGGCCTTGAGAGCTGCAAGAGCACACTGCTGGCTCGTGTTAAGTTTCTCATCCACCAAATCCCAACACATAGCAGGTTCAGCAGCTCTTCCAGTGGTGTGTAGCCATCTTCAGCCTTGAAGAGCCTTGGAGAACCACACCAAAACATTGCAGGAAAGCACCAGACTGCATGGCCCAAAACCTCCCAGTCTGAACACCAAGTGGCATTTGGCCTGGAGCCTGTGCCATGGCATCACTCCACCCAGCACCACCAACTGCCTACAGCAAGAGCCGTGTGCCTGCAAGGCATCACTGCTGAATTTATTGTGCCAGTCACCAGGCTGCCTCCCCATTTGTGTGCACCACCTTCAAGTTATTTTAACGCATGCCACATGGCCACTTATTCTTTCCCCGCTCTGCATCCACTTGCTTCCTCCTCTTCTCTCCCCAGATCATTAATGACATCAAACCCAGTCTCTTCCTCCATCCAGCCTGTGTTGCAGGCTTGCAATTGCATTAACAGACAAGCTTTTAGCACCTCACCTCAGTCAGATCATTTCTAATTTTGCTCCTGTAGCTCTGCACCATACTGCTCTCAGTGTCTGCCTGCCTTCGCTATCTCATCACACAGTTGCCAGGCAAAATGCTTAGCTTGTGCATTGTGATCTGAAGGACAATCCTTCCACCCTCAAAAGCAAGGTGGGATAAAGAGACACAACTTCTTTCCAGCAAAACCTCTCCTTTCAACTGGCACAGCACCTTTAAGCTACTACAGAGGAAGCCTTAAGGGACAAACTAGTTCATTTTAGAGTAACAGATCCCAACGGCTCTAAAACATACATTGCCAGCACAGGCTGAATCAAACCACTGATCAGCAAAAAAGCAAGGCTTCCACAAGCCATTCCATTTACCTCCTCCATCTGCAGCTTCCCAGTTTTTCTCTTTATTACATCTACAAATATTATTAGTTATTATTAAATATTTGTCTTCGTTCTATATTAGGAGAAACATGCCCCATTTCTTCTAAGAAACGTTTTTCCTCCCCTCCTGTTCAGTTGTGTACAGTGTCCCACAGCCCAGGACAGAGCTCTTACTCCAGCTGAAGGGGGGCATGGCTCACCTGTGGATTCTGAAGCATCATTTCAGAACACATCTCTGCTTGAACACAAAATACCAGGTTAGCCAGACGTGCAGTGGAAAATACTTCCCAGCATTAGTTGGTTTTTAAAATCTAGCCTCCAACCCTGAAGTTTACCACAGTACTTGGCACTGGCTTCACACGTGTGCAAGGACCATGCAGGCACCCAGCCACTACAGCCACACAAGTCACGGAGCCCCAAGGTGGGGAGGGGAGGGATGTACTCAGACGCTTCAGCCACACTTCTCAGCATCTCTTCTCACTCCCATCAGGCCTATGCCCCCCACTACAACCTGAGCACTAGCCTCACCTATAAACCTTCCCTGGTCTCTGGCACCAACCATTAAGATTTTATGCATGTTTTCCTGTTTTGCCTCCACTGAGAAGACTGGTATTAAAAGGACAGGGATGTCCTGGAAAGAGTCCAGTGAAGGGCTACGAAGATGATTAAGGGCCTGGGACATCTCCCGTATGAGGACAGGCTGAGTGAGCTGGGACTGTTCAGCCTAGAGAAAAGAAGACTAAGGGGGAACCTTATTAATATTTATAAATATCTTAAGTATGGGATGCAGGGGGAAATGGCCAGCCCCTTTTCAGTGGTCTGTGGGGATAGGACAAGGGGCAATGGCTGTAAACTGGAGCACAGGAAGTTCCGCACCAACATGGGGAAGAACTTTTTCCCAGTGAGGGTGACAGAGCCCTGGGACAGGCTGCCCAGGGAGGTGGTGGAGTCTCCTTCACTGGAGATATTCAAGACTCGTCTGGACACCTATCTGTGTAATATGAGCTAGGGAGCTGCTTTGGCAGGGGGGTTGGACCCGATGATCTCTTGAGGTCCCTTCCAACCCCTATGATTCTATGATTCCTCTCCCCAGTCTCTGGCTGAGCACGACCAGGGCATGACCCTTGGGCTAGCCAGGACCTTCAACCTCCTCCACCCACCAGGAGGAACCCTCACATGCACGTCCTGGTAGCGCTTACTTCAGCGGTGAGGACAAAGCATTGAGAGGGAAAACCCCAGTACATAGTGGCACAGCCGACACACAGGCTTACCGTACCTGGAGGTTTTCCAGCCTCCCACGGCCATGAGTCAGTCTTCAGCCACCAACAGCTACAGGGTACCATCTGCCACCCAAGTCGTCCCAAACACTTCACAGCACCACTTTCCTTACACTGTCCTTTCCAAGTCAGCTGTGACTTTTCTGGTCACAATGGAACACACTCCTGCTTTTACTAACACAAAAGAGATCTGAGGACAAAACGGGTGAGCTTCCAACTTTTTAAAGATGACCACAATCATCCCTCCAGCAACAACACATGTGCCATGTTCACACACCAAATGGCACGCTGTGCTGCCCAGCTGTAACTCAGTATGCACAGCAGACTGGTTTCAAACCCAAACTGGAAGATTATCCACCCCAACAGCAGGGAAGGTCCCTAAAGAGCAGCTTCATGTGAGCCAGGCCCTGCAACACCAGATAGAGCATCACTTGTGGAACAATTAAGATTATTCTTCTGTATAGCTTTGAGACTTTAATATTAGGCCACATACATCCTTTTCCAAATTCATGATTAAACACCCACTTATAATAGCAATCCATTAGGGGGAGGGAAACCAACAAAAAACACAACACCCCAAAAAACCTCACAAACCAAAAAGGAATCACTGAGGATTAATACACAGTGACTAGAACAGATGCTACCACATGTGCAAAGCAGTTTTTTTCCTGAGCTGATTTTCCAAGTATTACAGGTATGAAATATTTATTCCTGCATTTCCCCATCTTAATAAAATTTTTACTTGCATGGATCAAAGTGATAAATACGTATCCAGAGAATTATTTTCTCTTATTTGAAAGTCAAAGCAGCTTTACACCATACTAATGATATACACACAGGAGAGATTCATTACCTCAGAACCTCCCCCTCCCATTCATATATATTCCCAAAGACTTACTTTCTCAAACAGCTCAATCCAAAGGGAAGGCACTTACTTCAACAGAAGCAGAATTAAACCTTAAGATGACGACTTAAATGAACAATTGAATTTTCCTCTTGACTGCACGCTGAGATACCCCAGTAGTTTATCACACAGCAAGGCTAGTCCCTCAACCCCCCAAAAAAATCATATTCCAGCTGTTCTTTTCCTCCACATAAAAGAGCAAGACAATGTAGACCACACCAACACCTTTATCTTAGATCACACACAAACTCAAATCCACTGGCGTGAGCGATTAAGAGGCAAAAAGGCTAGACTTGCATCTTTACTGAAATTCAGCAATGCCATAAATCCAAGTCCCACTGGAGATGATCAGATTTAACCTAACATCCCTTATGTCCAGACTTTGAAGGAAGCCTGGAAGCATTAAACTTTCCAATCCTTACCAGTATTTTGTAGTAAATGATGAATGTCATCACCTTTGGCAAAGTTTGGTAAAAAGCCTAGCACAGGCAGTATGGATTTTTACTGTACATTTTGTTAGCTTGTTTTGAAAAAGCTAAAAGGTGCTGGGTGCTGCATAGGACATTTGGGTTTCTGAAACAAACTGAAACATCAGTGTTCAGAAGTCATTAGACAGCCCGTAAGAAATAAATACGACAATTAGCAAAACTGCTTAGGCTTCTAGTTAGCTGATGTCCAAGGTCAGAAATGAATGGTCCATGCAGCATTTTAGAACATAAAGTACTTTAACAGAAGTAATAAGCAGTTGTCACTAACTTTTTACTTTGGTAGGTTTGGGGCTTCTCCCCCCTCCCCCCCTTTTTATAACTTCCTTACAGAGTCTGCTTTGCCTTTTTAATCAGGAAGAGACAGGAGACAGCAATCCTAGCATTTTCTTAACACCATAAAACAAACTGGAATGCAAAATGGGTACTCTTTCTTTCTTATCTTGTAGCATTTAAGGCATCTTTTCACTTAGAACCACTAAGGAGCTACAATCAATATGTTTAAATGCACAGCCCAGCAAGTTATAAAAAGAATTCCATTAAGCACAGATTATACTTCAGCATAATGCTAAAAAAGCTTATTTCTGGTATGTTTTATTTCTGCTCTGTGGTAACAACTGGCCCTTGCTTTAACACATCAATAATTAGGAACTGGGGCATTGATGTTCCCTTTAAGGTCAATAAAAGGCTTCATTGTCTCTTCTGTATTTCAGAGGACTGCAATGATACCACCAATGCCCCCCTATTAGTAACACAAATGCAGCAACTTTGATGGGAAACCCAATATTCCAGTAGTTCTATATGGCAGAACATTAAATGCCTTATTCATATTATAATTTTTAAATTTAAAAAAAAAAATTCTTTGAGACACATTGTAATGCAGGAGGCTCAAGGCCAGTCCCACCAGTGGGCCACCTGAGCCGACTGCAGAACTGCCTGGAGTCTTCACATTTGGCGAGGTACAAGATGCTCCATCGGCAGCAGAACTAATGAAACTTGGTTTCTCACATCCTCAGGCTTCTTAAAGCACAGTAACACCATCAGCTATCACCACAGCTCCTCTCCTTTTCTCTTATGAAACAACACTACTTTCCAGATTATTTCCAGCTCTTCCACATCCTTCCTTGCAGGGGAAGAGTCAGCCTGTGTTATGCCCTATTCCTGGCTAAGCCTGGCTGACTCACTAGCCAATGCACCCATCCTGACTGTCAGACCTGGCCAAAGAGAACAAATCAATCAAGATATTTTCAAGAAGCCTGTGAGCATTCAACTCAGAACCCTACTCCTTGGACAAGTTTGGCTGCATTTTTCCTCTACAAGACTTCAAGCCATGGATCGACCCTTGAGAGATAAACAAGCCTGCATCTGTCCTTCAAATCACTGGGCTTCATCTTGCCCATAAACTTACGTGGCAAGCCTCCAGGCCTCTTGTCTTTTTCTGCATTTCACTAGATAAAAGAGTTCCTTCAACTCTGTGTTTTGTAAAATCTGTTTCATTTTAACACAGATTTTGAAATAGGCAAAAGATACTACACTTGGATCTTTTCACCCCATTTATGGTATTTCCAACCCCAGTTATCTAGAGAAAGATAACTGAAAGAAAGACTGGTAATGAAAATACTAGTCTTTACAATGACAGCACAAAGGTAAGACTAAGCAGAGTAGGGGAGTTAAAAGCATCAGCCTTGCCTGGAGCTAGATGTCCTCAAAGATTTCTCTCTGCCCTCAGCACATGCAAGGTCTCCAAAGGGCTGATTTGCATGGTCTGGCATATCTCGGTTGAACTTTAGTCTAAAACATCTGTGTATCTATAGATGTAAATACACATATACAGAAAGTCACACAAGCATATTTCATATATCTACAAATATATATTTAAACTTAGATATATCTATTTAGAGAGAGGGAAACAGGCAGAGAGATCCCTACACATTGTTTCTCACAGGCAGTCATTGCTTTCCATACACATAAAATTTAGCAGGCTTATTTTTTCATTGCTTATGTTACCAAATGACATATATGCATTAAATAAAACAAGGAACAAGAAATTCTATTAATACAGTAACCTCACAATTAAGTATTTATGTAGATACTGCAGAAAGCTGGTAGATCTTTTATAACTCCTCAGGGGCTGAATAAAATTAAATCAAAGGGAGAAGGAAACGTGGTGACGCAAATGCTCACCTTTAATTAATCAGAATTACTCAAAATACAAGTCAGTGTGCTTCTAACAGTCAAAACAGCAGCAGGGTGAATGTGAAGATACAGTAAATAACCCAGCAAAAATATAAATGCTCCAAGTACAGGCACCCCCTAATTAATTTCTTTTTTTTTCCCCATGATTGTAAACTGAGAAATATGTGCTTCTGCAGAATCCTTTTGGGTATTCTGCAGACCAGTTGTGAGAAATCATCTTCAAGAAACACATTTAAATGTCAGCCTTGTTAGCCTGAAACTGCAGGCTGCTTCTCCAAAGTGGGACGGCTGGCACTTCACAAGCATCACTGCCACCTCTCTCCTCAGCCCCTTCCCAAGGGCTGTTCTACAGCTCAAGCTTTTACAGCTCTGCCACCAGGTAGGACTACTTAGCACACCTGTTTTGTAAGCAAGCACACAGCATTTGGGCCATTCAGCCACTGCTCAACTAATTGGCTACCTGCTTAATTAGAACCTCATCTGAGATAATCTTTTCTAAATGGGTGAAAGTGCAGAGCATCTCCATAGCTACTAATGAGGCTGATACAATCTCTAATCAGAGCAGTGTAAGCAACACTGAGTAGTTACACGTGAAAGACTTCAGCCAAATGCTATGACCATTATAGCCAATTGCTATGTTTTATTTATCACTACAGGTATTTTTAAAAGTATATTTATAAAGCATTCTGGAGCCAGAAGAGAAGTTAATTATCTAACCGGACCTCTAATCTACCACAGATCCCTATATATGATTGAAATATCTCAGGATCAACACCAGTCATTTGTTTGTAGAAGCATTTGGTGCCTCTGAAGTATTCACTTGTCAAATTAGGACCACAAGATAAGAGCTTCACCCACTTCCTGGACAGAGCCTTGAACTGCCTACAACCCCAGGGAAGAGTTGTGCTTCATTTCTTGTTTGAGTTCACAGTTTTAGCTTCCAGGCCTCTCTTCTATGTAGTGAAGAAACGCAGAAAGAATTCCTTCAGAATAGATTCTTCCCATAAATATTTTCATAACTCAAATCAGCTCATTTCTCAACCTTTTTTTTTTAAATCAACTGGACAGATTGCATCCACGTCTCCTGCTGTAAGGCACTTTTCTCCATCTTTGGAGTAACTTCCACAACCCTCTTCACTCTACAGCTCTTCTGGTATTCTCTAAAAGATGCTGACAGCAGAATGTCACCCAGTGCCCCCACAATGTGATACGCAGAGGCAAAACCTAATCTGCCCGACACTTGTAGGGCATGTTATGGATGCAGCAATGAGATATGGCCAGGCTACCTGTAAAACCCAGGGTGTCTTTATAGACATCTCAACCTAAAAGCAGGGTGCAAACTGTCAAAGCTCCAAAGCCTCTGTCCACTTATGCCAAGTGCTGACTCATCTCTAAAACGTTCTGCATTGTCTCCTCTTTTGCTGCCTCCCTTTTCAGGGCACGCCAGCTTGATAACCTCATGCTGCTGGAGAGCTGAAGTCTCCACTGGTAGTGACTTGCTGTGTCCTGCACCCACTCCCCATCAGTATCTCCCTATAGCTTCCCCTTCTCATCCCAGGAAGCACAATAATCACCACAAGTTTTGTCAAGGTAAGGAGAGCAGTTTGTGACTTGGCAATACAGTATTAAGTACTAAGCACCGTGCCTGTAACTCTGCAACCTGGAGATGTGAAAAAGCCTGTAAACCAGGCCTGAGATATTTTAATAGACTTCCCTTGCTAGCTGCAGTTTCTGCAGATTTACAAACCAATTTGGCAGCAACTCCAGTGACAGCATAGCTATACAACAATAATTACCAAGGCAGGAAACGCTCGCTAAAACGGAAATAATTCACTGTCATTACAGATGCATATCTTTCTTGTGAAGACAGGAATGTTTCATTTTACCCTTTTCTTAAAATACCAAATGGAAAAATGAGAAACCTTCACCCCAGAAGAACTGCATGAAACTCTCTGCATACTTCCCACTGCTGGCAAATGTCACCAGGGACTCAGGGAATCTCCAAAGCACCCTTTGGGAGCAGCTATCAGACTTCTCCAGGCATTTTATCCCAGAATAAAGGGCAATTCTGCAAAGCAGATACCTTGCCTATAGGGACCAGAGAGCTACGAGGGCCAAATTTAGCCCTGTAACAAAAGCAGCAGGCTATGCATTAATGACAGGGGGTTATTTTTGTTTTTTAAACAGAGCATTTGGTACATTGCAACCTTCATAGAAAACGATCACTCAACCCTGCAATTATCACAACCACTTAAGGGAATTCTGTACTTTATACAGCATTTGTAATTACTCAATATAAGAAAGGCCCAAATTTGATCTAAGAGGTGACAGTTTGACATAGTCTCCTAAGAAACGAGACTCTTCAAGCAGTGAATCTTTAATCAAAGCTTTCACAAGAGCAAGAACAGTGCAGAAGTGAAAACACACAATAAGGAGTTTTACCAGGCCCAAACCACGGAGGCTGTAGAAGATGATACTGCCTTTGTCTGTAGCAAGAAAATCATAATGTATCTCTATTTAGAATATGCATGTGTGCCTATTTGCTCTAGATGCATGTATAATAAGCCCCAGTATAAATGAGAAAACATGTGAAGGATTAAACATCAATTGCCTGTCCTCCTACACTTCCCATCCCTCTGCCAGGTCCTGAAAAAACCAGAAGGCACAGTAGCAATGGCTGGAAACAGATTCTGAACCTGGAATAAGAGAGGAAAATACCCACTTTCTTTTCGTAGCTGAAGCAGAACCTGTAAGACCCACATCAGTGTTTCATTCTCAAATACCATCATACACTCCAATCAGGAAATTCTGGTTTTAGCAGGATTTTAAAAGATGCAGCATAAATAAGGATCATTAAAATTTGGAGCTGTGACAATTATATTTGACAGTGGAAGTTAGGGCATTATGCAATAAAATTGTTTTAATGTTACTAAAGCATCCTACATATTATAACTATTTCTGGGCAACCAGGAGAGTTTCAGAAAATCTCTAAGTGTAATCTTTTGCTAGCTTCACCATCTGGGAGTGCACAGACAGTGCTTAATCCTACTGGCTTTTTTCCAAGAGACTTATGGTAAGTCTGGGGTATGCTTTTCTTTTAACAATCAAATGAGGGGTTTATTTCAGTTTTGATTGTAGCTTAAAATAGCCCAGTATCAAAATAATATTAGGGAGATTGGGTCTCCAGAGAGCAACAGCATCTTTTACGAGACCAGCTGACGGAGCTGAAACGTTGCCCAATGTCTTCACTCAGGTAATGCACAAACTTCTTCAGAAGTGAAGAAACTCAGGCAACCTCAAACTAAATGTGGGTAAGTCATAAAGAAACAAGTTGCTGGTAGAATATGTGGCATGTCTTAAGGTAAGAAGGGAACAAGCTAGTGAGTCCTTTCTCCCATCATCTCACTAGAAACGAGAGGGCTGCAGCAGGAGACCAGGGTTATAATTACAAACCAGGCCATAAAGTCATTATACATACCTAGGAATTATGCATATGTGTGTATCTACCATTATCCATTACACAGAGCCACAATAGTTACAAGAAGTTGAATATCCCAAGTTCATCTTTGTAAAATATTTTGTTTGTTTGCTCTGAATTTTTTGGAGGTTCTGTTTTAAAATAATTCAGAAGGATCAAGTGGAAGTGTCCAAAGCCAGGTTGGATGGGGCCCTGGGCAACCTTGTGTAGATCCAGGCCTGGAGGTTGGTGGCCCTGCCTGTGGCAGGGTGGGTTGGAGCTCTATGATCCTTGGGGTCCCTTCCAACCCATGCCATTCTATGATTCTATGATCAAGACCAGGAGAAGACAAGAAACACATTTCCTGCTAAAACAGTGTTCCAGTCCTTCACCAACTGTCTGCAGGAAAGCATCTAGGTGTAGAGTCACCCACAGAATTCCCATGGTGGCACTACTGCTCTGGACAGAGTCTACTGTATTCAAAGCATACGTAGAGACATTTCCTATAGCTCTGTCAAAGCATTTATTAGAAAAACGTGCTATTCTGGCACAGCTTGATTTCACTTGGGATTGTTTGGGGTTTTTTTTACATCCACTGGAAATTTGTTGCTTGTGAAGACTTTGGTAAGGCTGATGGCTACACTCAAGTCTCAAGAAGGAAGGGCAGAGAAGGAACGTGGGTTGAAGATAGTGAAAAAAGTGTCTTTTAAAGTTTGGTTTTCCAGTTCTCACTATGAAATACACACTGATCTATCATGGTCACAGTGAATGAAGGGACAAACAATGAATGGGAATTTTTGTTCCAAATACTTCAGAAGACACAAGAACAGCTTATCCAGAAAAACAACAAGGAGCAGTTTTCAGATGAAGCAGGGTTCTCCCTGGAGTACTGCATTGGCACCCAAATTGCATACAGTGCTTTGCTGGTGTGCTTCATGTTTGGCAAATGAGGGTTTTGTGGTCTGTGGGCTGGACCTCAGAAGTTTGGCAAGGTCTGAGGAATCAAAGTGTGATGATAACTTTCTTGTTCCCTAACACTCCACAGGTCAAACACACCTCACAGCCAAGCTGGACATCACAGACTGCACGATGGCAGAAGAAATGTTTAACATTGGCTCCCCGTGGAAATAAAGCTTCTGTTTCATGCTGGCTTGTCACACAATTACTTAAAAGGATCAACAATCACATACAAACACAATTCACAAAATATACCTGCAACACTGCAAGATTAGTCCAGCTGAAAAGTAGAGCAATGCAGCTCTTCTCTCATATGATACTTAAGTAAAACGTGGCAGCACTCTTAGATAAGGATATAATTAGAAGCTTTCCATTGCATTCGACTGTTGCAAACAAACAGCAGGGGATTTCAAGTGAACAATTTGATGGGAAGGGCCAAAGGAAAGTAACAGGTAAACAAAAACACTCTCAAGAACACAACTGCCTCCCAGTATGGCAGCCTGCTGGGCACACTCCCGGTAAGGAAAGGCTTTGTTTCAGAGAAAGGGCATGGGTTTGTTTCCTTTAAAAACCTATCGAAAATAGCTTTCCTCAAAACACCGTCAAATAGGTCACTGCCAAAACGTACAGATGAAAGCTGTACCCTCAGCTGTGGAACACATTCCCCAGCTGCTGACACCAGGTAAGGCAGCTGCTCACACACGAACCTCTATTTGTAATGGGGCAACACCTGTAATGATCCCAAGACTTCAGTGAGCCGCCTGATTCCTAAATTCCCACTCAGAGCTGATCGAATGAAGTGTGTCTAATTACCTTGTCAGAATACCCTGCCGTCTGGCAGCCACACTTCACTCTTCTGTAATAGGAACTGCACCCATGAAACATGGGGTATGAGATGGATAGAAGTCAACTTTGTAGTCACATCACCCCTTCACACTCAAAGATCTGAAGACATCCTACACACTGCACAGAGAGATTCCAAGAAGCCAGTGCTCCCTATAGTGAATCCTGCTTCCTGACAG
Source organism: Zapornia atra (assembly GCA_013400835.1). Classification (NCBI taxonomy): domain Eukaryota; kingdom Metazoa; phylum Chordata; class Aves; order Gruiformes; family Rallidae; genus Zapornia; species Zapornia atra. Next base: position 20,458 of record VZTU01008125.1, read on the forward strand.
CTGCTGATTACAGCCAGATCTAGTCCCCTGCTCTGCAGCCATGCTACCACTGGCTCTCACCCACAAAAATCAACATTGCTGCTGAAAAATGAAGGCTTTTGTAGCTCTGCATCTCCCATTGCTGTATGACAGCAGAGCACCAGGTAAAGAGACACGGGAAATTAGGGTGACCTTTCCTACTACCCATCCAAAGCCAACTAAGTCCTGTGCAAAGAGCACGCAGTGCTTACACAGCTATCTGGAAGTGTATTATTTCTTCCATCTCAGGTATTTGTTCAGATTTCATGCTTCCTAAAACAACAAGTTGGAAGTCTTTCACCTTTGAGTCACCAACGATGCTTCCTCCCATATCCCCACAGATCTACTTTTTACCAAGCTAAACTAACAAAGTTCACCAGGTTTACTTTTTATTTGATTTACAACCAAGTTTGCTGAACAATGGTGTGTAAGCTCTTATCTGCAGATATGCCTAATGTGCATTTCATCATTTCAGACGTAGGAAAGTAATAACCAATGAAGATGTTCTAGCAGCTGTGCTCCCAAACAAGATTGCTTCCTGCCTCCTATACGAAAACCCTCTCTGTCTACATGTTCACAAACAGCTTTCTAATTTGAGGTTAAGATAAGCTCTCTTCCTAAAAAGTCTGTGTTAGCTCTGTATATGACTTACACCCTGACTATGATGCGTGACACACTATTGCAAGCACCAGGTGCTTTTGTACAGCAAGTGCCTTTCTCTGCGCTGAGAGCAAGTCCTGCCTGTTCCATATCACCTGTAAATAGAACTGCTTCACTGTAGATATTTTACTCCCTTTGGGTCTCATTAAATCCCTCACATGGTTACCAATTTCCAAACTCCATTCCTACTTTCAAAGGCAAGACCACCTTGTCTTTCCTGCAGATTGAGCTGTTTGTTTAATGACTCTTTGTGACTAAGCCATTCGCTACTCATGGAGATTTTGTGCCTTGTAACCACCCTCAACTGTTTGCTGTAGCAGTATCTTCGCTCCATTTTTGTGAAGTCTTTTCCAAATGGCACTCCTGCAATACTGGGAAAGGTGGCATAGAGCCCCACAGCTTCTGTGATGTTTGTGGAGGGCTGGGACTCTCAAAAGGTCATCCAAAAAGAGAAGAAAAAATGGATTTATTTTTCTTCTTGGTATAGCCTTCCCAATTCTTAACTGGGGAAAAGCTCTTATTTTGGAATACCATAACATAAGCCCTTGAACAACAAGAAGTTGCTTTCTGCAATATTTACATATGGACTTTTAAAATGGAAAGACTCCCCATCCTTAAAAAAAAATTTGTTTTAAGCCTGTGCAGAAAATCTACACACTACTTTTTAGTACAGTTTGTGCTGCCACTTCCAGTATTGTGGTCTCCATGGACAGACTTTCTCCCACATTTTGGTATTTCTTCTTTGTTCTGGTTTTTGCTGGGATAGAGTTAAATTTCATCATAGGGGGCTGTTTTGGAAACAGTGTTGGTGACCCAGGAATGTTTTAGTTACCACTGGTGCTTACACAGAGCAGAGATCTTTTCTGCTCCTCCCCCAACCCCATCAGTTGTTTGGAGGGGACACAGCCGACCCCTAACTGACCAAAGGGGTATTTCATACTGTAAGACATCATCCTCGGCATATACAGCTGGGGGAAGGAAGAAAGGGGGAGGGGACATTTGGAGAGATGGCATTTGTCCTCACAAGTCGTCATTACATATGACAGAGCCCTGCTGCCCTAGAGATGGCTGAACACATTCCTGCCCATGGGAAGTATGGAATGAATTCCTTGTTTTGCTTTGATGCACAGCTTTGCTTTACCTATTGAACTGTCTTTACCTCAACCCACAAGCTTTCTCACTTTTACTCTTCCAATTCTCTCCCAACTCACTGTGGGGGAGCAAGCAAGTGGCTGCATTGTGCTTACCTGCCAGCTGGTGTTAAACCAAGCCACTCCGAACTGATTATCATCCAACATCCCCAACATCACTCCCCAAAAAAAACCCAACCACCCACAAAACAAAAAAATACCCACATCATTGAAACAATTTTCTCAGTAGCTCAGTTTGTGCCCCACCAATTGCACTGCTTTGTGCTTGCAGAGGCCAACTCCAGGTATTCCAGGTGGAAGCTGGAGAAATACTACGTTAATTCATGAATTAATCCAACCATAACAGAGTGATCACTTAGGGCTCAGTAGTCCTTTATCAGGCAGCAAAGCATGAGAGGTTTTATCTTCTTTATTTTAAAAGAAAAAAAAAAAACAAACACACAACGACAACAACAACAAAATCACTCTGGCTCTCATGACACCTATATCCAGCTTTATTTTAAGTACATTTAGATCCAAGGTCTCTGAGCACCCTCAAACAGAAGAGCCTAACCTACCAAAGAAGCCTTTCACAACTTTATGCCTTCAAGCAATTAATTCTGTCCATATACTCTAAGTTACACAGGGAAACATTAACTTTTACCACTGTTTATAGCCTTTCCTTTTCTGTCATAGGGGTGTTTATTCCTCTTAAACTTTCCCCCCACCAAAACAAAAACATTTAGCCTTCAGCGTGAGCTCTCCTGGTTTTGTAGGCTTCATTTTTGCTCTCTCTTCCAACTCTATTATTTCCTACTTGGTTTCCTCTCCCCAGTCACTACTCCTCCTCTTTAGCTTTGCCCATCATTAAATGCAAACACAGTCTTCTCAACTTTCAAATGCAGACTTTTACAAAGGGAACTTTGCCACTGTCGCATCCCACTTCCCTTGCACACTAACACTTTCTTTGGCTTTTTGACTACATGCCAAACAACCATTCCTGCAAGCTCTCCAGAAGGATGCTGGAGGGATTACAGCAATTTCAAAACCTGTACCTGTGTAACACTAGTTTCTTGCCAAATACCACGACATTCCTCCAAGATTAAATCCATCTAGTTCCTGAAGAGTTTGGAAAGACTAGATGAGGGAGTATGATACAGCTTCAAAGGGGAAAGAGGAACAAAAATTTCCACTTCAATTATTTGTTGTTGTTTTAAAGGCACACATTTATTTAGTTGGTAGCCTAAAGAAGTTCTCTGCCCTTAAGGAAAGCTGTGAGGGAGCATAGCAGTTACACTACAACCCAAAACATCAGGCTTGTAAACAAGCACAAGAGATAGTATGCCCTATACTGTAATTAAACTAAGTGATAGTTTTTATTTGTAAACAAGGCAGTCCCACACAACCTCTCAAAACACCTATACATTTATAAGATTAGTATTGCTGCATTTTATTGCTACATCACCTTCTCTCCCACCCCTCCCCAGTATTTCAACTACTGTGTCAGGACTGTTACCTGAGGCCAGCTTGACAGAGAAGACAAAAGTGAGCAACGGTCCTTTTCAGCAAATGTGCTCCCACCTTTCAATCCTTTGGGGAGCTGAAGCACAAAGCTGTGTTACAGCCAAGGCCAGGCGGCAGGGCCCTCCAAGCTCCCAGGGCGCTGGGGACAGCTGCCATTGGGACCTCCCTGCCTAGGGTCTCAGTGTCACCACCGCCACTTTGTCAAGAAAGAGCACAAGAGGAGGGGGGACGTGACACAACGTCGAGGGAAAGCCTCAATTCACACAATGTCTCTAAATTGCAGTATCAAGTTCAGTCCTCAAATTCACCCCTCTCCAGAGCCATGCACTCCAGGGGGGTCAGGCAGCATTTGACTAACACCAGCTGCACTTATTTCCAATTTATCCAGCAAACAAACAAGCTAACAGCAAGGTATTTTTCTGCCTTCTCCCTCCTTTCCACTGGAAAACAGGCTAAGCCCATGAGGCAAAGGCTCCCTCCTCCCCAAACAAGGGCCACATGGAGCACCAAACCTTTGAACATAACTCATCTGCTATGAGCAAATGATGGCATCGAAAGACCTTGATCTCAGGTTGCACTTTGCCTTTCATATAAGACGAAGATGCCCTCTGTACCCAAAGCAGCATCTTGTTTGTGTTCACGTGCAGGAACAGGCCATGGTGTGTTTCATTCCCGACATGGAGGCTCCTCTCCCTGTCCCTTGCTGTCAGGTAACACCCACAGAAGTTACTTTTTCCATTCCCTTAGTATTAAAAGGAAAAACAACTGCCTCAAGAGGGGAAAAAAGTCCCCAGATCATTCACTTCAGGTAGAAGCTGTGGCTTTTATTAGAGACGCACCAGATAAAACTAACCACACCACCAGTTCCAGCGATGGCACCGTATCAGCTCTTTGGGCCCACACAGCCCTGAAGGGCAATTTGCAGCATACATGTAAGTCATTCCTTGCCCGTGTTTAGACATACACCTAGACACCTGAAAGGATTATGCTGTTTTTGTGCTTCCACTTACACACTCTTGATTTCAGATTTCTAAATTATGCTGTGCAATAAAAACTAGAAACTCACTGCTGGCTACAAGCATTTCTCCTTCTCTTGCTTCCAATGTTTTTTCATAGACAAATGACCTACGTCACCAAAATAATTCTCCATCCCCCCCATGAAAGGTCTTGTGATTTAGGAATCAGACACACTTCTAAAACCACACAAGAATGGGATTACAGCTAATCACATTAGCCTGTAACTTTTTTCCCTCTAAAAGCAGGATTAAAGGCAGAGATGGGGAACTTCCCACATTCCCACACACCAGCTACATTCTTCCAAACTCAGCTTGCTGAGCAGCTAATAGAATTACCATCCACAGACCTAGGATTTTCAGGGATTACTCTGGAGAGGTTGCCGAAGGAACTCACTGGGCTGTAATTCCCAGCTTTGCACTGCAGAAGAGGGACAGAGAGACCTTAAAATGACATTGAGAAGTATGCCAGAGGGAGGCCCAGCCTTAAGTTGTCATCTTCAGGGGCTTTGGAGACATTGATCTTTATGCTTCTCAATAAACTTTAATTAAGAAATTAACTGAAAGCACAGGACTGGAGATGTGGTTAATGAGAGAGTCTACAAGGTAAGGAATCACCCTCTAAGTCCAATGTTGACATATTTTTCTGTAATTTTTAAAAGGATCAGCGTAAGTTTAACAACTTACCAATTCCTGCATTGTGGTCAAGAGTAGATGTGGCTGACTTAAATTCTCACCTTTAAGTCAGACAAGAAAACAGATAAAAAGCAACTATTTGTTTTGCAGAGAGCAGGAGGAAGATGGGAGGAGAAATATTTACATTCTGCAAAATGCAAATCACGCATTTCAGATCAACTACCCACAAAATTTTATGATGAATGTGATGATATAAGCAACAATATTGACTGAGATCAGTTTTATGATCAGTATTGTCCGTTCCTAAAAGCCTAACCAAATACCTGCATCTAAAGCCATACTCCATCCACAGCAGCACCACATACACAGTGCAGGTTTCACTGTACAGCCCTTAAAATTTCTGAAGGATAAATATTGAAAGTTTGAACTGTGATCAAATCCCTGGAAAGAAATAGGAAAAGCGCACAAACTTAATTTCCTTTTTCAGTCAAGACACCTACATATAAGTTCAGCAAAGAAACAAAATCTAGTTCAAGCAAAATCTACTTTCTTCTCCAAAGTTTAGCATTCACTCATGAAACAGAGATGCTTAATAGAGATTGAGATAAAAAAAACCTTCTTTCTTGAAAAATTCTGGTTTTAAAGAGAAAAAAAGGCCCCCAATTTAAGGAACCTAGCTCCTAGTTTTACTGCACAGGCTTCTGCAAAGCATGACAGATTACTGAACAAACAAAAAACCAAGACCCAGGCTCAGCCTGCCAAGGCACTTGCACAGACATGAAGTCAGCTGAATTAACGTCAGAGGGACAGGGCCGAACATGGGAAGAGGCACTAGGTCCCCAGCACAGCCACTGAAACCAACAGAGGTACAACACTCTCTGCTCCCACATACAAATGGAGCTGCTTAGCCTCTTCATGAGCAGGGTCAGCAAGGCAGGGATGCCCCAGGTTTCACGGGATGGCTCTCACCTTTAAAAGTGATCATGCAGCATAACCTTGAACCCGCTGGAGAGGATCCTGCTCTCAGTTAAAATGCTTGGTCCTGAGGTAATTTCAGGAGTGTTTTTCCCAACCAAAGAGTAAAGGAAGGGTTGCTTCCCACTATTAAGCCTCACAGCTTCTCACTTTCTCCTCCTCATAGACAGGTAGCATGGATTATCAATCAAAAATGAGAAAAAAAGTCCACAATGAAGGATAAAAGCAACTTTTCTCAAGAGAGATGGGCAAGAGAAAAAAATAGTTTACTTTAAAAAAAAATATATATCATTGTCACTTCGGGCAACTTATTTTTCCAGCACTAAGCTCTTTTTCATCCAAACTGTTACAAAACCTAACAAAACCCCTCTGAAATCAAAACAGCAATGCCTGTGGAATTGTCCTAGCCTACAAAGAGCTGCAGTCTTTAAACATCACACCTGAACAAAAGGACAAAACCCTTGCCCAGGTAGCTCACTATGGAAAGGATCCCATTTCACCCCAGGGAATGGGTATCAAGTGTTTCATGGCCAGGTAACAGACTGAAACTGTTGTTTCAGGAAGAACTGAAGGATGAGAGCTCACAGCGTGTCTGTTCATATGGTGACCTGCTACATCTGAAAAATACAGAAGTCTCTGAAGAACAGCAGGGTAACTTTCTTCTTTGCAAGACTTCTCCACAAAACGGACCACTGTTCCAGACATAAGAGCTGGAGATCCATCCTCCGTCCCACCCCCAATGTAAGACTCCACCAAGGACCAGATTGTTAGTTCTGGCTGACAGATACTTTACGGCATTACAAACATGTGCTAGGCATCATCTGTTTCTGAAGAGGTCTTTAACACATACCTAAAGATAGACAAATCATCCTTGGCCTGAATGAATCAATGTTGGCCAAAAAAAAGCTAAAAAAAATAAAGAAAAAAGATCTGCTGCAGAGCTGGGCTGAAGCTGGATCTCTTTTGCCTCTCTGTAGGGAGTTTGGGGAGTATAAATTATCATAACTGGCCATAAAGGATGGAGAAACAAACCAGGCAAATTCAGAAAGGCTCATGGGGGAAGCAGAGAGGAGGAAAGTTACTGCCTCTGTTGCTACCTTTAACCATTGGGGCAAATACACAGACAGGACAGCACAAAGGACACTGAGCTATGGGACCAGAAGATTTAATTAAAGAAAAAATGAACTGTTAAGACTTTGGAAACAGAGCTATGCCTATGCCTAGGGATCCTTTCAATCTCACAGACCTCTAACACCAGTCCAAAGATGCTGTGACAGATTTCTGAAGCAGTGCCATGCAGCACATCAGAGCACGACCCACAGAGCCACCACAAGCTAACACCCAAACAGCACATGCTTTTCTCTCAGTCCAACTTATACATTTGCTGTTATGTCGTCTCCACCTTAAAAAACCCCAATTGTTCATGGTGCAAAATAAAAGTAGCAAAAGCTGCAATCAAAGCTCAATCTGTTTCTTTTCTTGTTGTAGCAGAAAACCACCACAGAAAGCATACATGCAATGGTATATGGATTCCCACTCTTTTCCAGATCATTCCTCCCTGATGTTAGGTGAAGCTGACCACCCTGAATCATTTTATCAGATTCCAAATGAGTCAAACTCTAGATCAGCCACACTGCTTCATGCCAGAAAGGCCTTCCTGCCACACCACATGGGAAAAAAAAAGTAAGTAAAAATAGGTTATCAAAGTAGCATGAGTGGTGAGTCATGTACAGGGTCCATATTTTGGCATTCCCCAAATATGTGCTGCCCACACCCTCTCTTGCTCTCACCAGTGCATCTGGTAGTGTTGGGTTCCTCAGCTTTGGGTTACTTTTCTCCTTCTCCCTCTCAGACTTCAGCATTTAAACCATGCTGTGATCAAGAAACAGGGATGTTCTTTAGACCTGCTCTACCCCAACACAGCTTCCCCCTTTAGAAACACTGGGTGCAGTATTTATTCAGAGAACGATAAACCCTGTAGACAAACATTTGCCTTCTGCATGGTACTGGGAGGAGGAATTGTACCTGCCTCCTGACATTTTATGAGCTTTGTCAGTTGACCAGCTCATGCAGCATCAACAGCTCAGCACCCTGCCACTTATAACCACAAGTAAGGTTGGCAGCATCTGCTAAAGGGCAAGAGTGCTGCTGAATGGAGGGAGCTGGGCAGGAGGCACTAGCCATGAAGCCAACCAAATGGCTGCAGTGGACCTGCTGGCCACCTCCTACGTGCCTGAACCTCTGTAATCACCACGAAATAAAACTCCCACTCCACATCTGTTATTTGAGGGGTGGAGATGCTTGACAGTGCTAACTGCTTTGCACTCTGAGCACTTGAATCCACAACTCTACCTAACCTATGAGCAGGGAAACCACTCTGTATTGTACCTAGCCACCCTAAATGTATACCAGGAAAATGCAACTGGCCAAATGGGTTCCATGTCTTACATGCCACCACCTCCCTTCTGTTTATGAGAGTGGAAGAAAAATAATCCTAGATAGTTATGAGATGATGAAATGCACAACTCACACCAAGCTGCTGCTGCCCAGTAGAACCTTTTTGCATTTTAGAGCAGCAAGTTCAATAAAAACAGAAATCCAAACCAGAGGGAATAAAGACCCTAGCCAGACATGATTCAGGAACCTCGATGTCCTCTGCAAATGCTGCTCCAGCAAATGCATAGCTCACATCTGCACCGAAGTTACTGTCTGCTCTGCCCAAATCCAACCAAAAAACATCTCCCTCTACTAATTAACAGTGCTTCCCTACTTCAAGTCTTACTTGGGGTGCAGGTCACAGAACTGACTTAACCCATCCTTAAACCCACAAACCACATTCCTTACTCCCATGATACACGGATCCCATCCCAGGAATGACCTGTGTTTTGCAGCACTGCTTCCTTTCAGGATTGAACTGAGCCTATTTCATTTGATCACATTAACAGACTCCAAGCTGTTCACCCTACTGGCCACAGCCCTGCCAGATTACTTTATAACATGATGACAACTCTGCCAAGCCATTCCCACTCACACCTTTCCCAAGCGATGCAGCCGCATCCCAGACAAATGAACAAATGTGGAGTGTTTGCAGGTAACACCTACCAGCTGCCACCAGCTCCAAGGCAGAAGGGGCCAAAGGAAGGCTGCTGGGGAGGACACAGTCCTCCTCCAGTTTCAGAAGCTGGGACACTGGCACAGGTTGCCCACAGAGGTTTTGGAAGCCCCACCCCTGGAGGTGTTTAAAGGCCAGGTTGGATGGGGCTTTGGGCAACCTGGCCTAGTGAGGGTGTCCCTGCCCACGGCAGGGAGGTTGGAGCTAGATGATCTTTGAGGTCATTTCCAACCCAAAGCATTCTATGACCAGGCTCAGGTGAGCTTTTCATTAAAATGTTGGACAGCACTAGTCTTAAGCCTGTGGGGGACTAGTGATACAAGACAGCTTAGAGGGATGAATTTCATACTTGCCTCAGTAGGAATCATGTGTGCAACTTCAACGACATTAAAAATACCAAAGCACACAATTTACCTTCCCCCTCTTCCCCTTACCCCCATTAGTTCTGAGATACCAGAGATCACATAGGAAAAGCCAAGCACACGACAGCAGGAAAAACAACTGTGTTGTCCAAGCACAGAACTTTAAACTTAGGATTCACTCTCCACATTAGTATCAAGCCTCTTGCCAAAGCTTATCGTCACTGCCTCCGTTTCTTCACCCAAGGAATCAAAACATTTACACATGTACACTCCTCTCCAGGGTTATCCTGAAATTATTACTTGCAAGACACTTGGCAGATTACAGGCATCACATAAATATTAGATGCTATATTATAAACTCTCACATAAGAAAAAGGATTCCTGAAGCTCTTAAAACTATCTTGAGGTTTCTGTAGGCTATTTTATACAAGCCCAGGCTTCAATATATATTGTCACGACTCTTGTTTAAGTTAACATAGAATCATAGAATCATCTGGGTTGGAAGGGACCCTAAGGATCATAGAGCTCCACCCCCCCTGCCACAGGCAGGGCCAACAAGCTCCAGGCCTGGATCTACACAAGGTTGCCCAGGGCCCCATCCAACCTGGCCTTCAACACTTCCAGGGACAGGGCATCCACTACTTCTCTGGGCAGCCTGTTCCAGCACCTCACCGCTCTTTCTGTAAAAAACTTCCCCCTAATATCTAATCTAAACCTTCTTTCCTTAGGAAGAGTCACACACAGGAAGAATGTTTAGTCGTCTTTAGGTACGCATATGAGATTTGAATTTTTAGCTCATTCATCAGGTCCTACACAGCCTTGTGTTCTGAACTGCACAAAAAATAAAGGAACCTAATTTTATCCAGACAAAGAGAAGGGTAAACAGATTTTTTTTAAAAAGTTTAAAAAGAAAAGTAATTCATTATTTCTGTGTACCTAACTGGGTAAGGCAGCCAAACAGAACAAGATAAAAAAAGGTATTCCTCTTCCCAGGCGTATCATCCTCCTGAAATTTGTACCAAACAGAATACATACACAAAACGTGTTTACCAATGGGGTATGAGTCATGCTCCCAGCTGAGGGTTAGAAAGACTAGCTCCCAGAAACGAGAATGTAACTCTCAATTCGCAGGAGCACGACTGCAGTGTTACCTCCTGTTAATAGGAGGCAACAGGGATTAGAATAAAAGTGATGAGTAGTTGCAAGTCCTACCCTGCCTTCTGACATCAACATATTGTCCAACTCGGAGGGAGCTGTTCTGTGCTTTGGTTTAACCTCATCTCACGCAGTGGTAAGCTTTCACCTGCTCGGGATTGTTATTACAACACCTAATGTTTGTATAAATAGTTTGGTCTAGGCAGAACATGAAGGGTACTTCAGGTGAGAACATACTTCTGTGTTAACTCAAAAAAAAAAAAAAACCCAACAAATTTTATGTTGATTGGCCCACCTAAAATTTATGATCACTGAGAAAGGCTGGACATTATTTTAATGAAAGCTCCAGTCAATTCTCACATACATTCATTTCCTACAAGCTAAGTAGCATAGCCTGAGAAAATATGATGCAACATCATCAGCCTTACAAAACAACCAGTGCTTAGAGTAGGAAGAAAAAAAAAAACCCAACCATAAGCTTCACTCCCCCCTTTCATTTTGAACTTTATTGCTGCAACAACATGCCACTGTAATAGTGCTGCAGAAGGACACAGTCATCATACTTTACCTACAGCTCTGCATTCATTATGGGTCAGTAGCCACCACACCGTGCAGCAAATGTAATTGCTACTGCAGGCCTGCAGACCAGAGAAACCACAGTATCTCTGAAACGGTGTTACAGAAAAAGCTGGGACTTTGTGTCTCATTGAATGGAAGGCACCACAGGAATAATAAATTGACCTGATAAGCCAAGAAGCACGCACCACCCCACCCCCAAAAAGTCACTTTCTGGCTACCTACTGTAACTGCAAAGATTATCTAAAGCATAATCTAGAAAGTTTTATAAAACTAACAGCAGACAAAACTGTCCTTTGCATAAGGTCACAGACAGCACACAACTGAGGCATTCCCCATATCCCTTCAGTGCATTTAATAGTACCTTCTGACATTCTCCTAAGAGATGGCAGATACCTAAGCACAGAAAGAGGGAAGCCTGCAATACAGAAGCAGTTAGCTAAGGTCCCATCTCCAGGATTCATACTATTTAGAAAAGCAATTGTAGCACCGAATCCTGCACTACCAGGAATGCACACTCAGTTACAGTTTCCCTGCAACCCCACCAGCATGAGCAGCAGGCTAGTCCTTTGTCATCTGCAAATTTAGCATCTATTTTGTCATGCCATATGTAGAACAGAGAATTCAACCAGGACAGGAAGGCTCTGTTCCACTGTGTTCAGCCTCTACCTTCACCGGGGTAAGAAACTAAAGGGAAAGGTGAAATACAATGTCCTGGGCAAAGTTCGGGTGCAGATTTATACCATTCCAGTCATTCTGCGTTACGTACTCCATCCACGCTACTGTCTCTACTTCACCAGTTAGTTTCAATCCCGAACCCAGGGTCTGAGGGCAGCTTCGAAGACTCTGGAGGAAAGAGGTCATCTCACCCTGAAAGCAGCACAGAAGGGAACTGTAGAAGAAGTCTCCCTCACAGTAGTAGCAGGGCAATCCAAGCACAAGCTCAGAAAACAGCTTACGACTCAGAGAGGGAAAGGTCTGGAAGAGCCCTGCGGCCTTGGGAGTGCAGCTGCCTGTTGAGGGGAGGGGCAGTAAATACAGTGTCAGGCAGGATCCCCTCCCACCCCCCTTACTCATATAAATCACTTAACTTTTCAGAGAGCAGCAAATCTCCTTACCCCTCTGGATTAATGGCAGACTTAAAGGAATGTTTGTTAACAGACTACCCTCTCCCTGGGTCATTTCTGATGCACATCAGTGAGCCACATGCAAAAAAACTACATTAAGGATTCCCTTGATTAAAAAGGAAAAGGTTGTTTCTAAATGATACCTTTAAAACCAATGAAAAAGCTTACTGGATGCAGGATACAGTTTTCATTCTGCTTCTACGAAGTTTGGTGACCACTAGCAAAGTGCCTGTAGCATAAGAGTACCCTCTATTGAAACACCTACCAGCCTTTTGCCATCCTGTACCACAAAGTGAATGGAAAGTCGAGGTCTCAGGTCTCCCATGCAAGTAAGAGAGGGCAGGACAGTCGGAAGGCAACTCAGAAGACAATTTTCAGCCTGCTCACCAACTAAGGAAAGCCAAGTCCCTATGGGATTCCCACTGAAATTTCAGGAAGCGACGATGTTTTATCCCAGCATCAAGTATGTTTTTGAAGATTTAATTTGCCTGCCTACATGCTTTGCATAACGATCACACTATTAAAAGAGGGGAAGCTAATAATACAAAATAAAAGGCTAATTTACATTTCACTGTATAACACCACAGAGATAAGTAGGTAATTTTAAAAATAAGTTAAAATATATGTCATGGATGAGCAATATTGTAAAAATAGCCATTGCAAAAGAGCTCAGCACGAGAGAAGCAAGGAAAAGGGAAGGAGGAGCAGTGCTTGTTCCAGGGGGATAAGTCAGTCGAACAGGCATACACCACAGATGCTAATGAGAGGAAATAACAAACAGCATGGGCTTCTTTATCACCACCTGTGTTAGTAAGAACTCCCTGTCCTTGGAAAGGAACAAGAGGAAGTCCCTGAAGAAACTACCTATTTTGCGGACTCAGACTGCTTTAGCCCTGCATGGGAACCAGGCCTAACCCCAAAACATCTTCTCCAGCTTGGATAAAACACTGACATGATGACATCATGGAGCTCCAGTATCATCTGTAAACGGACATGTTTTACAACTAAAGAACATGAACGTTGCAAGCGCTTTCCTGAGCCAAAGCCTCCAGGTGATCTCTTCTCAGAGCCAAAATTTCCTCCTAAAACCAGTGAGACAGATGTCGGTGCTGGATGTGGAACATAAATCCACTGACTCAAACCCCACTGTGTGGGCAGCCCATGACGTCAGAGTAGACACAACAGAAGTGTCACAAACTCTCCCCTTACATCTTCTGGGCCAAATCCCTGCCTTCTAAGCATGTAACAAACCTCTCCTAAATTTGAAGAAGTGAAAGTCCCACTGCCTCAAGGCAACCCTGCCAACAAAACACTGGAATCACTTTTGCTACATTGCTGCAACATGGAAGGAAATGCAGGAAAGCAAATAGCTCAGGGAAGCTGGATCTCACAGCACCACAGGTATGACACATATTTTCTGATTGCTTTGTACCAAAGCAAACTAGTCAGATGAGAGTTAAATGTCTAACCTTTGTATTACATCACAACCCGCCCGTGATGACACCAAACTTCCTCCTCACATTCTTGCAAGTGCTTGCTTGTACTGTAACAGAAGGCAAACACCTTGCCTTCTGCTTGCCTCTGCTTCCCCACAAGAAAATTAGCTTCAGAATATGTATAATGGTAATTTGACCTTCTTGGTACTTTTCTGTTTCTTTTCTCTATAGAACTGAAATGTGTTCCGAAGAGGAAAAAATGTTGAATGTATACCTCCAAGCAAGTCTCACAATTATTTTCAGGAATTATTTTCATAACAGCTTGGTAAGAGTGAAAAATTTTAAGATTTTGAATAAAAAAATTCTGAAAAATTTCAGACCAGGTAGACCTTGTAGATTAAACCTTCCGTGAGGAAGTGTTTGGAGATGAAGTAAATGGTTCTGGTGAACATGAAAGGAGAAGAACACATCAGGATCATTTTCATATGCTTGTTATTCTTCTGAGTGTTGGGTAGTTTGGTTAGTTGGGAGGCATGAAGAAGTCACTGGCTTTCTCAGTTCCTATTATCATGTGAAAGATAGTCCTTTGCTTTATCTCCATGGTTTTTTTTTCTCTTTTGTCTTATCCCCTTCATTGCAGCTACTGATTCCAGTGCTAGTAGAGCAGAGTTTAGTGAAAGGTATTCCTTCTTAGAACTAGTAAAGGTGCTACCAGGATCTTCCCACAAACATCTATCTGATCTTCCAAAATGGGGTTTGGTTGTAACTGGAAGATGTCAAAATGCTGGCTGTGCTCAGAGGAAGGCTGTGCTACCAAAACTGCAAAGGCAAAATTACCAAAAGCAAAGCAGCACAGCAGTCATTAATGAATAAAGATAAGGAACTAAGGACAAACTCAGGGTTTGCCCAATATACCTTTTTTTAAAAAAAAATTTAAACAACACCCAGGTTTTTCTTCTCCCAACAGTCTCAGGCAAAGCTTGCAGGTAGCAGTGGATGTGCATACCTGGGAGCCAGAGAACCTCCCTTCCACTTTGTCACCAGCTTGTAATTACCAGTTACTTGCTGAAAGCCACAGCACCTCACATAAGCTAAAAATAGCAGCACTTACCTGCTTTGGTAAAGCACTGCTTTTTAAGGGGCTATTATAGTAGAACAATTAGAACTTACTTTTAAACATTTAAACTTACAGTTCCTGTGGCATTTGCTTAGTGCTCTATTGAACTCTTTAATAATCTGAAGAGAACAATCCAATTTAAAATACTTCAAATCTCTCTTCCCATTTTGGTGTCCCCAATGATGTAACAGCCTTTTAAGTAAAGCTAGCATTTACTCATTAACAATGCAAAAGCCTTCACTGTAGTTTCTGGAGGAGCTTCGTTGGGAATTCACATATTCCTGAAGAGACAGCGCTCCACAGCTTGGAAGAGCTCCTTTAGTGCAACGTCTGTAACCTGTGGGTTGGTAGCAACGTGGATGGCCAGGTATGTTCAAGGCTTGGAGAAAGCAACTGAGAGAAAGCGAGTACTGAGTCCTGCTCCCAGTGTCATCAAAGAAAACAACGCGTGTGCTGATAAAGGAATCAAGTGCAAGGACATGCCCTGGCTCCGCAGCTACTCCCACTGCCAGCGGGAGGAGGATCTGCATCCAAACGAACACCGTCCTTTGCTTGGCTGGTATTTAAGGTGCGCTGCGTGCAATCATTTAGGTTGATTGTGCTCCAGGCATTAACCAGGGCCTGACCAGACACCCTCTAAAGTAAATACCATGACATGAATGAGTCAAGGCAACAAACTGATGGTGGATAAGACCAGTTTTGGGGTTGGCCAATGGGGTTTTTTAATTATTTTTATTTTGGAGCCCGTGTGACCACAAGCGCCTCCCCAAACTGGGGAGAACAAGTTGGGGGACCAGCCACCACCGGCGAGGGTGACGTCTGCCAGACCCCCAGGAAGGTGCCCCAAACCCCACTCGATTTACCACTTCTGGGCAGCGGGAAGCAGTTACACACGCACAGATCAGACTGGGTCTCCTACATCAATAGTCCTTTTCATTTCCGAGTCAAGAATAGAGTCAGTTGTTCACCGGCCGGGACTCCATCCTCGGCCCCCGGAGCCGCCACTGCGGGCAGAGAAGCCGCTGCGCCGGCCTTCGCACGGCCGGCTGCCGGCCGCTTCCGCGGGGACTTATAAGCGCAGTTGACCGTTTGCATCCTCGGCCTCCCCGAACCGAGCTACCGAAGTGCAAAGCCACGGCCGGGCCGGGCACACGGCGCCGGGGATGCCACCCCCTCCCCCCGCCCCGGCTCCCGCTGCCCACGGCGCCGCGCAGGCCCGGGACGGCGCCCCCGCCGCCTCCGCA
>VZTU01008125.1:37302-56608 GCA_013400835.1 Zapornia atra
GGGGGTGCCGTTACCGGCGGGCGGGAGGTCGCTGCCCGCAGCGGGCCCGTCCCGGCCGCCCCTGGGGCTGAGCCCGCGCAGACCAAGCGGGACGCTCCGTCCCAGCCCCTGCCAGACCCCTCTGATCCCAAAGGGCTGTGGGACAGAGCTCCCGCTCGGAGGGTTTCCCATCCTTCTCCCCCTTAAAGACGTCAAAGGTATTTTTCCTACAAAATCGTTTGCTAGAGCGAGAACTACCGGTACTCTCGCCGTGAGGGCGGGCCAGGGGCACTGGCCTGCCGCGAGCCCCGCAGCCAGCAGACTATGGGTTCCCACTGCCTGCTCGGGAGAGTTCCAGCTAGCCAGCGAGGGGGAGTGTGGCAGTCCCCCGGGTGCCTGCACACAGCCAGGCATTTAGGATGCTGTTGTGGAGCAAGGGTGAAAGGACGAGCCTGAATATTTTCAGGTGTGATGGCATAGCTGTTTTAAGCCTTCCTTCGTTGGCTATGTCATAGCGATGTCATAGCGACCACAGGGTCGCACAGAAAAACCCCAAACTTGGCAGGTCTGCTGCAAGTAGTAGTCGCCCAAGTGCATGGAAAGGTCATAGGTTTCCGTGTGCTGAGCTTCAGGAAAACGTGGGTGAGTAGAAGGTAGCAAGAGTATTTAGGGAGTCTGTCCTCTGCTGCAAGGCTGTGTCTGTGCCCTGTGATGCTGCGGTACTCCCGAGGGCTCTAAGTCTCAGCGAAAGGCAGGGTTACCCGCGAAATGGAGCAGGTAGGTACAGCAAGCCCTGAGAGCAACGCAGTACCGGGATTTATCAGGGAACAGCTGGTTAGTCATCATATGTGGCTAGTGGGGATGATGGGCTGACATCTAGCTGGCTCAGACAAGAAACCAGCTGGCATACCGCTGAACATGCAGTTACACGGTTTTGGAGGCTGAGCCCTGCGAGCTTGTTCGATTTCTGATTATCAAACATCCTGTGAGCTGAGCTCCAGCAATCCCTGGGCGTGTGCCAGGTTCCTTGTGTACAGACATGAGAAATGGGAAGATGCTGTGACACTTACTTGTTTTTATGATAAAGCTGTACACCAATAAAGTCTACAGAAACAAGTAGATTAGCAAACAAGGAGAACTTCAAAGCGTGTTAAGTGCTGCTTGAAGTAGAGTTGGAAGAATGTCCACCCCAAATGAAACGTTACAGATATACCCCCTTTGGGAAGAGGTGGTTATTTTTCCTACCTCTTGTTCAGTTGTTTCCAGGGCTCATATTATTGATACTTTGAGGAACAGAAAACCCCTCTTAGGTCAAAAACTCCTTGATGTTAATAACTTACCACCTGATTACAATATAACAAAAGCCCCGTTGTTCTTCTTTGCATGCATTTCTGTTTGCTTTGCTTCCTGCTTATGTTGCAGAGGTCATTACTGTAAAGAAAAATGATAAGAAATTAAATTTTTTTAAAAGCTTGTTAAAACTCAGTGGCTTGTTTTTGGTTATTTTACCCCCATGCCCAGTGTCTGAGTACCATAACAGGCAGCCGTTCACTCATATTCACCTTACAGGGGAAGGCAAACCTGAGGTGCTGGGATTCCCAAAGCTCCTTGGCTGCTCTGTTCAGTGGCCTGAACTACATTTGATCTGTCTGGTCCTGGTTCAGTTCCCGTCCCTTCCACCTGAGGATAATCTCTTTATACTAGCTTTTTTCCTGCTAGATAGCCAGTGTTTTACATCGGGCAGGCACTCCAGCACCTGTTTACCTCAATAATGCTTTAATGGACCATCTACCTAAAGAAGACTGGAGTGAAGAGGAAGGGATGAGCAGAACTGGACATGTATCCTGGAGAGGCTCATTTTTTTCTGTGTAGAAGCAGAGCCCCTCGCAGGTTATCCCATACGCTCCTGGAAAGGCCATGGCAGCAGGCTAAACTTTGCAGTTTATTTGGCCCAAAGGCTTTGAAAAATACCATTGGCTAAAACTCAGAGAGGATGGAGCATCTGTCCTCCTGCCCCTCCTGCAGTCACTGTTTAGCGCAAAACGTGAGAGAGAAACGTAAGGCAGCCCATATAGGCTTGTTAGAGTTTAAATGATTATCTCTGCAAGATGACAAGGAAAAGCTCAGATCAGACATATGGGGAGACAGCTTAACGGCTCACCACTCAAAACAAATCTGTGTGCTGCTTGAAATTCTGCGGATGCTTGCCTCTGGCACAAGAAGGCTGCCAAGATACCACAGGTACGATACGGCCCCTTCATACTGGAACGTGTGGAGATGCTTCGATTTGAGTTCTCTTTGGGAAAGAGGATCATGTTGTTCTCTTTTGAGTGAAAGGTGAAGTCCCACTTCTCAGAGGAAGTAATGGTCAGGCCTGGCAGATCTCAGCAAGTTCCCCAAATCTCCTAGCCCCATGGTCCATCTGGCCCAAGCCAGACATCTTTCTTTGGTTGTGGGCAAACCTCTAAAGGTTTATTTATTGACTCAAGATAAAATTTTGAGGCTGAATTCTCTATGAAATTGTTTTAAAATTGACTCTGTGTCCTTCTGCAATCCCATGACTAATGCAAAGGAAGGATGACAGGTTGGATTTTTTTAAAAGTGCAAACTTATTTGTGATATTGGGATAAATATACTTTTCTCTCTGAATGGCTAACCATGCCATGGAGCTAGTGAAGCTGTGTGTGGGCCAGAAGCACATTCATATGAGCTCTTTAAAGCATCTGAATTATGTTATGCCACCTTACCATGCATCATTTTCAGCACTCAGCAAATCCCAGAGTGTTTTAATCATGATGAAAACAGATTTACACAGTGAATACTCAAAAATTTTATACAATGATAGAATATTTCTGATTGGAGGTGACTTCTGGAGATCATGTGCTCCAACTTCTTTGCCAAAGCGGAACCAACTTCCAAGTTTGTTTTGGGTTATATTACATTGTCCAGAGTCTTGTCCAGTCAAGCCTTCAATATTTCCAAGGATGGAGATACCACAGCCTCCCTGGGCACCAGTTCTAATCTTAAAATACTCACCTGTGAACATTTTTTTCCTGCTATCTATTTGGGGTTTCTGTTGCTGCAGTTTGTGTCTGTCTCCTCTCATCACCGTTCACTTCCAAGAATATGTCTCCACTCTATCCCTTCTTATTAGGTAGTTGAAGACAGCAGTAAGGTTTCTTCTCAGCCTTGCCTTCTAAAGGCCAAACAAATCCTTTTCTCTGAGCATCTTCTTACGACAGTCTTGGTGGCCCAGTGCTGGAATCATTCCAGTAGGTCAGCTGGGGACCCTTAAACTGGACGCAATGCTCTCACAAGTGCCATTTACAGGGGTATAATAACTTCCCTTGATTTTTACTAATACACCCCAATATATGGTTAGCCTTGACCACTGCAAGGTGGCCTATAATCACTTTGTTGTCTACCAGGCCCCTTGGGCCCTTTCCTGCAAATATGCTTTCTTGATAGTCAGCCCTCCACGTGGATTTACCCCATCCCAGTTGCAGGAGTTTGCATATGTTTTGCTGAACTTCAGGAGGTTCAGGAGGTCAGATCATTTCTCCAACCCACTGCGAACCCCCTAAATGGCACCCCTGCACTCCATCTATCCATTTGTCCTCCACAACCTGGGGGGAAGGAGACAAATACTCACAGTCAGCAAAAAAACCCTTACAGCTATTGTAAGCTACTCCTTGTTGGTACTATTTATATATAGAATCATAGAATATCTCAGTCTGCAAGGGACCTACGGGGACCATGGAATACAATCCTCTGCTTCTGGCAGGACTGCCTAAAATCTAAAGCATGTGACTAAGACTTTTGTCCACATGCTTCTTGAATTCTGATGGGCTCGGTGCCATAACCACCTCCCTGGGGAGCCTGTTCCAGTGACCCACCAACCCTCTCAGTGAAGAACCTTCTCCTAATGTCTGACCTGAACGTCCTCTGATGATTCCATTTCCTCCTGCCCTATTTCTGCCTTTCTAGCCATTTCTTAAAGAACAGTAACAAAATTCACATTAAAATAAAGGAAAAGCTTTCCAGATGAAGTACCCACTTGGCTGAGAGGACTCTGGTTCTGACTCCTCAGCACTGAAGCAGAGGGTATATTATGCAGAGTAGCCAGAAGCGTATCCAGCAGAAGTGCATCGACTCAACATGCTTACATGTTTTCTGATCATAAATACTGTTTCTGGTGCAGGCCCCTTTTGGTTTCTTTCAAAGGACACAGAAACACTTGGGGCTGTGCCTCACAGAAGTACAGAATTTATTTCAGCAGTGTAACTCCTACTTGCTTCTATCTTGTTTGTACCTTGCGTTGCTTTTGCTTCCTGTGCTTTTCATGCTCTAGATAAAAGCAGTGGGAAAACTCACAAGGACTTTGGTGAGACAAGAAGGAGGTCTAATGTGAGATGAAGGCAGCATTTCATGGGCACGAACTTCTGTGTCATCTTATCACAGATGCGCAGAATAACCCCAAGTGTGAACTCTGCTGCTGCCAAATGAATTCGGAGACTGTGTCAGAATACGTGTCTGACATTATGGTGATGAGGGAAAAACAGTTTTTGAAGGAAGAAATGGTTGTTCTTCTCTGTTCATCCCCCAAACCAACCCACTTAGGGCCTTATTTGTGCACATGATTCTCCTTAGGAAGATCACTGTGTCATGTGGCTATCAATGAAGTTATTCTTACCTTTTCACAAGTACCGTGTGACCTTTAATAAGCATGAGGAAGCTCTTTATCTCTGGAGAAAGGCCCTTCAGAAGCACAGTGCCTGAGGCATCATAGTGACGTGTGGAGGAGAAAATGCTACTTATTAAGACATCAATCCTGCTTCCTGCAGTACCAGATCTCCCATCCGTGCCTCCAGCAACCCCCAGCATTTCTAGGCTTATCAGAGCTGACAAGAATGGAGCCATTGGTGCTCTTGCCAGTTTACAAGCAAGAGTACCAAGTAAATCTATAGTTAAATAAATATCAGCCATAACTGGAGTGATACATGTCCTCTGCTATACTTGGTTTCTACTGCACTATCCTCTAGTCAGTAGGGGCTGGAACCCAGGTGTCCCATTACCCAGGAGAGCCTCTCCCTCCTGATTTTGCAGACTCATTGTTTCTGCCCTTTTCCAGACATATTTAGGTGGCCATGCCAAGCAGAGCCCCGTCACAGCCCCATCCTTACTCAATAAATGCACTAGCCAGCTGAGTGGTGAAAGTATTCGTGCCAAAGAAGTGGGTTCATATATCTTCTCTCAGTGGGGAGCTAGTAAATGCAACATCCTTAGCTGGAGGACAGCAGCCCTGGTTTAGGTATCCAGGCAGGTAAAAAGCCTGAGGAGGGATGTTAATTGACTGGCAATTGGAATGAAAAATGTCGCAAAACCTCACAACTGCTTACAATCTCTATAAATATAAATAAATGCTTCCAGGTAAGCTGCCCATAAGCCTGCAAGAATTTCACATTTGCAAAAAAACCCCACCCAAACCAGAATGACTTTTTCTACAAGAATCTATCTGCTGCTATCCTGAAAATAAACACCTAATTTCGCAGTAAACATCATCACAAATAAACATCATCATCATCACGATTTCGCTTCTACAGCTTCTTCTTACTTTTCATTATCTGCTCCTTTTTAATGCCTGTAGCTAAATCTGCTAATAATGGGATGGAAGAGGGATTAGCTTGTTTATGTGCTCCCGTTGGCAGCTTTTCATAGGGGAGGTGGAGCAAAACGATTATATCCTCTCTTGGGCTCCTGCAAAAGCACGTCTTGCCCCGATGATGTTCATAGAATCACAGAATCACAAGGTTGGAAAAGACCTTTAAAATCCTCTAGTCCAACCATTCCCATCCTAGGCTAAACCGTATCCCTAAGTACCTCATCTACCCTTTTTTTAAGCACATCCAGGGATAGTGACTCAACCCCCTCCCTGGGCAGCCTGTTCCAGGCCCTGACAACTCTTTCAGTAAAAATTTTTTTTCTAATATCTAATCTGACCCTGCCCTGGCACAGCTTTGTGCCATTTCCCCTTGTCCTATCTCCTGTCACCTGGCTGAAGAGACCATCGCCCACCTCTCTACAACCTCCCTTCAGGTAGTTGTAGGTGGTGGTAAGGTCTCCCCCCTCAGCCTCCTCTTCTCCAGACTAAACATCCCCAGCTCCCTCAGCTGTTCCTCATATGATTTTCCCTGCAGCCCCTTCCCCAGCCTGGTTGCCCTTCTCTGGACTCGCTTGAGGATCTCAATGTCCTTCTTATGGTGAGGAGCCGGGAACTGGACACAGCACTCGAGGAGCAGCCTCACCAATGCCGGGTACTTGTGGGTTGCCGAGTGTTGTGGGTTGCTTCGAAATAGCTGTGGCAACAGTTTTGCTGTCAGCCTCAGCAACAAGCCTGGAAGTAGCCAAACAGGTCTCAATGCAGAGTAAACGGGAAAATGAACAGGTAAAAGGGCGAGTGGGTATTTGTAGGTGCTTAGAGTTGTGGGACAGCACTAAAAGCTTGGCTGAGCCCAGGCACAAGTGCACGTGTTTCAGCTGCCTGGAGTTTTTGGGTGGAGGAGTAGGAGCGTGTTTCAGAATATACAATGGTCTTGACTCATGCCTGAGCTAAGTAGGACTTAAACACACAGGGAAGTGCTTTTGTCTATACCAAGCAGTGGGGAATTTTTTGAGTAACCTGCTCGCTGCCTTTGCTGCAGATACCCCTTAAGTAGGGTTTTCCAAGAGTAAGCAGATGGATGGGCAAGGGGCTTCTTACCTACCTGCAGCAGCTCAGGAGCGGGTGGCAAACACAGAGAAGGGTTCTCTCCCTGCATCTGGCCACGGCTTCTGCTGCACAAGTTTCCTGCAGCCCAGGCCAGGCAGGCACTGGATTTCAACTGCATGTCGCCTGGGGTCCTGTCTGCAGCACAGTTGAGCTTTAACCATCATGTCCTGCTTAGAGTTTGACAGTACTTTTTCCTTTCTTCTTGTTTTTTATTTCTCCTTTTCATTTTGGACAGTTGGGGTTTGTTTGGGGTGGTTTTTAAACATTAATTAAATGAACGGCTCTGGTGAAACTTCAGTGTTTGAGTGTCAGCCTGGGCATACAAAATCCCAGGTGATGTACGTGGCAGCCACTCTCAGCCAGCCTGCCCAAGGAAGGAAGTGGGATTTTTGAGCAAGTTGTCAAAACCCTGGGCTCCCAGACTTCAGGCTGAATTTACTAGATGTTTTATACTGCCTGAAACCACAGTCCAGCTATACTGAATGATGGCAGAGTAAGTTAGAGAAATTACACTACTTTTGTACTTAGCTGTTGGGTTTCTGGTCATCATCTGCAAGCAGGAGAATGGAAGCTGGTTTCCCCATTAATTTTTTTTCTTTCCAGTGTGGTTCATGAGGTGCCTGTGGCCCTGCATAGTCAGCTACCTGCTTTCCCAAATATGTGACATTCTGATATTAACACTCTGTCATACAGAATGCAGGGAATAATATGCAGAACCTTGTCAACAGCCAAAGAAACAAGAAGAAGCAAGGCAAAAGCACGTATTTAGACTATACTGGAACTTCTGAAAGCCTTGCAAAGAGGTAGAAGTGTGTGCATAAATATTTACTAAGTTGTGTCAGAATGAAAAAAAAAAAGTAGTTCTCCTGGTCTAGTTGTGCAATAAGATACTGTAAATCGTGTCCTTTCTTCTGCAGCATCATTCAAAGGGCTCTTGTTATAGTATCCGCTGCATTTTCTGCAAGGACCTGCATCAGTAGTGTGGAACCTAAACCATTTTTAGCTTGGACAAGTATACATGGGGTTGGGGTTTTTTTTTCCTCCCCCCACTTGTTTTATAACTTGACTGCTCTCTTTGATTCATGCTCATGACAGTTTTATTTAAATGGATTCTCCCTCACCTTGTTTTATTTATTGGCGGGGTTTTGGTTTGATTCATCTTTGGTTTTTAACTTACAAAAGCCATGGCTTTTGACAGTCTTCTGCAGAGTGGATTGTCTAACAATAACAATAATAACTATTATTATTTTCATCGTTAGACATATAATAATTAATAACAATTAATACAAGAATATTAATACGACATTAATGATATTATAAATACTATCAAATACTATTAATTATTATATATAATATATTATTAATTCTTCTTAAACTATCTTATTAGTTGATTATTAAGTATTATTATTGATAGATTAATAATATATAGTGTTAATAATATAATCATAGATGTTATTGTTAGACATATAATAATTATAATGATAAAAATAATAATAATTTTTTTTTCATGCTTCCTAAAATTTATTGCCCAAGGCATCCAAATGTGACACTTCTTTCTGCTTCATTTCTCCCAGTTTAAACTGAATCCGTGACTAAACCCCAGGATTTCATTCAGTACCACAGTGCTGTTGGCCAAGGGACAGACAGCAATCTGCCAGTTATGGCCATCCTTCACATAGTGACGCTGAGGAGTTTTGACAACTGGGAATGGGACCTTCTTTCAGGTGTGTTACAATGCACCCATTGGGTAACTTAAAAGCTCTTCTGAGGTCACAGAATCACAGAATCACAGGGGTTGGAAGGGACCTCAAGAGATCATCGGGTCCAACCCCCTGCCTAAGCAGCTCCCCAGCTCATATTGCACAGGTTGGTGTCCAGATGGGTCTTGAATATCTCCAGAGAAGGAGACGCCACACCCCCCTGGGCAGCCTGTCCCAGGGCTCCCTCACTCTCACTGGGGAAAAGTTCTTCCCCATGTTGGTGCGGAACTCCCTGTGCCCCAACTTGCAGCCATTGCCCCTTGTCCTGTCTCCACAGACACTGAAAAGGGGCTGGACATTTCCTCCTGCGTCCCATACTTAAGATATTTACAGACAGTAATAAGGTTCCCCCTAAGTCATCTTTTCTCCAGGCTGAACAGTCCCAGCTCACCCAGCCTTTCCTCATAGGGGAGATGCTCCAGGCCCTTCATCATCTTTGTAGCTCTTCTCTGGACTCTCTCCAGAAGGTCCCTGTCTTTTTTATACCAGGGAGCCCAGAACTGGACACAATGCTCCAGGTGGGGCCTGACCAAGGCAGAGTAGAGTGGGAGGATCCCCTCCTTCGACCTGCTGGCCACACTCCTCCTGATGCACCCCAGGATCCCATTGCATGAGCATCCCATGAGCATGGCCCTGCTTTTGAACCTGGATTGCTCAGCTCAGAAACCGCTGTGGCTTCTTCTGATGTTCTCAACAACAACAACAACAACAAAACCCCAACAAAAAAAGCTGGGGGCCTAAAATCAGCCTGCAAAGGTTGCATCAGGCAGAAGTCAGTTCGGCTCTGGAGTGAGCCAGAGGGGGGATAGTGCAAACAGGATTGTCGGAACGTCTCTGCTTCCGCGGCAGAGACGGCAGCGGGAAATGTCCTCAGCAAACACATTGCCACAACAATAGGCAATCTGCACGACCTTCTGCTGGCTCCAGCTGATGTCTCTGAAAATCAAATTAACCTTTGGCTTTTATGGGTCACGGTCTTTCAACTATTGTGTGGATCAACCTAAGGAACCGGATAGAAAGGTGCTTTTTAACAGATTCAGAGCAGTAAAGCAAGCATCATAAGCTTCCACCAAATAACTGACATGGAATAAATATGCTGACCTTTTGGAAATAGAAGTATTGTGATTGAACATCTGTGTTTGCAATTTTTTCCATATAATTTTTTTTTTTTAAAATCAGCTACTTCTATGGTGCCGTAGCCCCATTTGAGAGGGATACATGCACCTCAAATACACTTAAGTAATGAGAGTAAATAATTAGCATGCCATAACCCAGTTCTGGTTATTGCAAATCAATTCTCTACTCAGCCACTGAAAACAATTCTCACTGTGGTGCAGAGGACTTTACTTCACCCTATGTCTTTGGACTCCTTTCCCTTCCACTTTCTGCGCCCTGCCTGAAGCCCTGCCTGCAGCAGGGAGATGCTGAGGGCTCAATACCCAAGGCAAGCACAACAGCCCTCTGCAAACCCCACGGCCTCCAAGGCTGCAGTGCCATTGTGGTACCCCACATTGGGTCCAAAAATCGTGGCCAGCCCAAATAAAACTGATTTTGGTCTCCCTGAAGATGTAAAATAACTCTGCTGCTGTTTATTGCCTACTCCCAGCCAGGCACAGCGTGGCCAGCCCAAATAAAACTGATTTTGGTCTCCCTGAAGATGTAAAATAACTCTGCTGCTGTTTATTGCCTACTCCCAGCCAGGCACAGCGTGGCCAGCCCAAATAAAACTGATTTTGGTCTCCCTGAAGATGTAAAATAACTCTGCTGCTGTTTATTGCCTACACCCAGCCAGGCACAGCGTGGGGTGAAGGTGGTTGGGGCAGTTTTGGGGCTGCTCATCCTATTGTTGATGCCTCCAGCCCTCAGACAACCATTTACCTGTGCCAAAACCAGGAACCGTGGTCACAGCTATGCCCACTTGTCCTTTGCACTCTGTGTCTGCAGACTGTAATCCCAAACCAGAAAGTGGTTCCCTCTGTGGATGTCAGTATCTCGTCCTTTGCACTGTTATAACAGGACGCACTGAGCTACGCAGTCTCATACAAAGACCCATGGTTAAGAAAAACCTGGAAATGTATCATCTATATTTATGTATTATTTAATAATAAAGGGTTTGGATGAGATACACCCTTTACAGTTTACTAGAAACAACCTGGCTCAGGACAGACCCCTGTTTCAGCAGCGATCAGTGAGAGATGCAGGTCTGGAAGCCAGGGGTCAAACAGTTTGTTGGTGTGATAGGCAGGGCGAGAGCCTGCAGCTCAAGAGGAGACCAAAGAGAAGTGTTGACACTGCAAAGACAGCTACGGTGCTCCATTAAATCTGATGAAGCCTGAAATTCAAAGCTGGTAGGGAAGGCTTGTCCAAACTGCATAGGAAGCATTTAAACATGCTGATAAGCAGGTATCTCTCTGACCCTGTTGGCAGCTACGCCGGTGGAGTGGGTTTTCAAGGATGAAGTTCTCTGAGGGAAGTTTCTCAGGAAGGTTTGACCTGTTCAGTGGTCTCAGTCAAAACCAGCCGCTCCCCGAAGTCTGAGCAAACATGTTTAAGGAGAACAGTGCAAACGCTGTGCTGCTCTGCTCCCCGGGTTGTTTTCCTGCGCTCCTCCCAGGGGATTTTGTGACATGGGATTATAGCTCACACGTACAATTATCGGTTTGTTCTAGATGCCCTAAAGCCTTTCACTGAGAGGACTTTTTTTAAAAAGAGGACTGAAACTGGGTCTCTGGTGCTGCAGCATGCCAAACTTACTGCTCCTCTCTGGGAACGTACAAGGGGGTTGCCCAAGGCGGGCAGTGGCCTTCTGCCTGGAGGCGTTTGCCCCCAGGTGTGTGTGTGGGGGACTATTCCCTGAGCACAAACTTGCAAATGACCTGAGACCCATCTAAGGATGGAAAGAGAGTGCCCCTATGAGGTCACAGGTCTCTACCCCTCCTGGGAAAGGAATGAGATGCTCAGGACATTGTGAGAAGTGCTTTGTGGGGGGAACCAACTAACCCACAGGGAAAAATGGTTGAGTTTTTAAGATGGGCAGCAGAGGGCTGAAGCAAGGTAGGAATAAAAGAGGTGTCTGGGTGAGGTGGGAAATAAAGGAATCATAAAGATACTAATTCAGCAATACAACTCAAGTTCCAGATCTGTGTCTCCTGAGGCTACAGGCGGGTGTTTGAGGAGTACATGCGGGTTATCAGCCAGCGGTACCCAGACATCCGAATCGAAGGGGAGAACTATCTTCCTCAACCTATATATAGGCACATAGCATCCTTCCTGTCTGTCTTCAAACTAGTATTAATAGGCTTAATTACTATGATAGTATGGGACTGTTATCTTAGTAATGCCATTATTACTTCCATAATAATGTTTCAGCAAGAATTCCAGTCACTGAAGTTTGGAATCTATTGATTTAATGAATAAAGGGTAATTTGGTAGGTCATAGTGAATGGTATTGATGCAGACAACACTCTGTGATTTTATGTCCATATATTAAGCATTTTTATGGAAACCTTGCTGCAGTAAATTTATAGCCATGGAAGCCACCTTGATGTTGTTATTCTGCACAACACAGCCATGAGACAGCTTCACAGAAACTACGGAAGTAGAACTTGGTTCCAACTGCTCCTGAAGCTGCCAAGGAAAGCAAGCCTGAATTTTAGAAAGTTCTTCCACTTGGCTTCAGTTGCAGACACCTTTTAGCTTCAGCAAAATTTGTGTGTGCTTAGCACTCTGAAAAGCAGGTACCATCGTGTACCCAAAGCTGCATTTAGGATCTTGGCTTTGAGGTCTTGATTACAAAATAATTTTAATAAAAGTCCTGGTGATTGTAATTCATCAAAAATAGGGGGTCATATTGCTGCCTTCAACACTTGTGTTGTTTCCTGTTGTTTCCTAACACAGGCATCATCAATTTTACCTTGAGCACTGATTAGGAAAAATAAGCTTACTGTGTCATATCCATAACAGTGCAAGAATGCACAAACCCAGGTACATCTTTACATGGCAGCTTGCCAGAATTTCTCACCCATGTGAAATCAGTCATGTGCCAACATCTTTAGAATTAGGGAAAAACATAATTATGTTTTCTGTCCATTTGTTTTGGTGATTATCATTACAGCAAAGCAGCTAAGGGGTGTTGCAGTGCATGTAGATTAATCTGGGTATCTCAGGTGGCAGCAGTGGTCCCGGTGAGATGAAGTAACACAGGTGTCAGCATGACAGAGGTGCCAGAGGAAACATCCATCAGTCTTGATAGTCTCCCCACAACCTGTGCTGAAGCCCTGCCGTTGCTTCTCCCTAGCTAAAGGGAGTAGCTAGGGCTACTCCAGTGAAATCATAGGGCCCAGCTGCAGAGTCAGCACAGGCTTTCTGTGGCAGAGAACATGAGATGCCAGCAGCTTGCCCTCCTCAGGCCTGTGGACAGTTACCTTTTGTAGAAAAAAAACAATGCTCAATGCATTTTTCTATGAGTCACCATGTTCTTCCTCTTCAGTCTCTTCCCAACAAGTTCTCTTCACATCTGTGTATCACATCTAGCTGGCTGCTGACAGAGTAGCTGCATATCTCGTTTAATGAAAGCTGAGTATTCTGAGTTCAGAATGCCCTTAATCAAATATAGATTAATTCCATTACAGCAGCAACAACAAAATCTGTGCAGAAAACTGCTGCCTTTGCAACAGAGAGAAACTTTATGTGAGAATCTCCTTCAGGGTGGTGGATCTTTTGGTCTTTTTTCATGTAAATCTCCTCAAACTGCTGTTTCTTTTCCTCTAGCAAAAATAATTTTTTAAAAAATTTAAAAATATCTATGAGGCAAAATATTACCATATTTTAGATTTCAACAAGTTCTTCTGGTTTCTTTCATAAATACCATTAATGCCAAAAGGGAATTCTGTGCTTACATTCTGAAGCATCAATGTGATCATATGATTCACACCAAAATTCAGTCTGAATAGCAGTGTTTTAATGTGGTATAAGGAAAAACAGCTGCCCCAAGGCTGACAACTTCATCTTATCCTATACAGGGAAAGACCTGTAGGAACACCATAGGAGCTGTGCTATGCACATGCATTCATGTGCCTGCATACCTAGCTCATATAAAACACCTCCACAGAATCACAGGCTGGTAGGGGTTGGAAGAGACCTCTGGAGATGATCTAGTCCAACCCCCCTGCCCAAGCAGGATCACCTACAGTAGGTTACCCAGGATTGTGTCCAGGCAGGACATGAGTATCTCCAGAGAAGGAGACTCCACAGCCTCTCTGGGCAGCCTGTCCGAGTGCTCTGTCACCCTCGGAGTGAAGAAGCTTTTCCGTGTGTTGAGATGGAACTTCCTGTGTTCCAGTTTGAGCCTGTTGCCCCCTTGTCCTGTCACTGGGCACCACTGACAAGAGTCTGGCCCCATCTTCTACACACCTGCCCTTTAGATATTTATAAGCATTGGTGAGATCCCCTCTCAGCCTTCTCTTCTCCAGGCTAAACAGCCCCAGCGCTCTCAGCCTTTCCTCATACGAGAGATGCTCCAGTCCCCTCACCATCCTTCTGGTCCTCTGCTGGACTCTCTCCAGTAGTTCCCTGTCTGTTTTGAACTGAGGAGCACAGAACTGGACACAGCCTTGCTGCAGGCAAGGTAGACAACCTCTACTGCTCTCCCTTCATCAACCTTCAACTTTTGTAGGTGGCATATGACACCCATGTAGGTTCAAGTGGAAGGATGAGATTTCCCATCTGGTTGGCACAGCTGAATCTCTGCAGGTCTGAAAGCATGATCCCTGTGTGCACACATCCTGACCCTGCATGGCATGGCTGCCTTCCAGGCTGTCTGTGGCCTCTTACTGCAGGGCTGTCCCCCAGTGCTGCTGCTTGCCAGACACCATGGAGATGGCCGTTCAGTCTATGAGCAACTGGACCAGTCAAGGCACCATTCTGGTGTACGCGCTGTCTTGCAGAGAGCTTGGTCTTGTCCAATGGGCCCAGTTCTCCTCTGGATGTGGTTTACATCCAGTGGTGTGAGTGGATTGATGTGTGTGTGCACAAGCACAGAGCAGGTCAGAATCACACATGGCTTCTGATTTCCCCCAGTGTCGTTGCCAGTAAAGCAGTGTGATTTGCAAGGGGAAGTTACCACAAGTGTGGGCTGTCCCAAAAATCAGAGCTGGTGCGTTATGGGAAAGGTTGGGGCTGCTCCCAGCTCCTGGTAGCCCCTATCCATCGTCTTCCTTTGTGATTCACAGTTACAGCTGCAATGGCATCCCCCAGAGTGGAAAAGAGATGACTCAGCTGTAACTACAGAGACTTTTGAGATCAAAAGGTGTTTCTTGTAACTGTGTTTAGCCCTTGAATTCCCTGGCCAACTGAATGCTAAACCATCCCTTGATGGGGTGCAAATAACTTGAAAGTCAGAGGTCAGAGTACTGCCTCCTTGAGCACTGGCCAAGGTTTTGGTGGGCAGAGTGAGCCGTGCCATCTCATGGTGTGGCACAAGGCTCAGCACAACTGACCTGTCCAGCCCTAGGAGTGCCCATCACAGCAGCCTCCAGGATGAACCTGGATGCCCACAGCCTGGCTGGGAGCAGCCCGTACAGAAGGAAGGACCTCTGGCAGAGGCAGGGCGAGGGAGCTGCCGTGCCTCATACCACAGACCGAGCTGCAGCACTGATTGAATGCCAGCCCCAATTTCACACAGTGCATCGTGCTGATACACACACACAGAGGCTTAATCATTTTAAAAATGTGTGTCTCAGCCCTGTACTGAGGTTGTAAAGAGCATTGTTAAATCCATATGCGTCTTCTGGCTCCCAGATTTTTATTTCTATGTTTTATCTGCTGGCATCCTTAGCGTGTTAAAAGTTGAGTTTAACCTTGTCATAGGAGGACCGTTTCTATTTTAAATCAAAACATTTTGTGCACAAGTAACATTTTGCTTACAACATTTCTTTATGGCTAAATATTTGTGTTGGAATTCCTAAATGATAATGCAGAAACAGTCAAGTGAGCTGAGGAAGAGTAACTTCTGTCCTGCACCTGCAAGAGAGTTTAATGACATCCTTGGTGTCTTGTAACTCAAACTACTTTATGTCCAAGTCAATAGAAGGAATAGCAACAGTATACATCTTGTGACTAATTTAGCCTTTCTCTTTTTTTTTCCAAAAAATGTTATAAGCACATCGTGATTTCTTCAGATTCATCTGGTAAAATCTCTTGGATTGTTTTATTGCCTTAGAGTGAACAGCAAGAGCTCTTGGGCTGAAACATCAGCTCCTCTCCCTCCGCCAAGTAGCTGCCATCGCTGAGGTGAGTCACACACTGCCGTCACCATTTGTTGCCTGGGCGAGTGTGAAGTTAGCCTGCAGAGGTTTCCTCAAAACCTGATTTTCCTTCAATATGTCAGCATGCAACTCCAAGATCCACAGGCTTCCAGACCTGACTCAGGATTTTACCAGCAAAAGAGGTTTTTAACCCTTAATAAGGTCCTGCAAACCGGCAATTTTTCATAAGAAAATGTTAAATTTGCAGACTTGTTACACTGAGAGGACTGAAATCAACCAAATTGCTTTGAGTTCACTTCACCTGAACCACAACTTCAGTGCTTCAGGTCCTTGGAATAAATTCCCTTGTTATTATCCCTTCCCTTCTGCAGAATCCCATCACAAATCCTGACTGCTCCATGACTGCACATCCCCAAACCCATCTGCAGCTCTCAACTGAAATTCTCCGTGTGTTCTCTTCCCTTAAAAACTAATCCAAATCTGATTTGAAACAAAAATATTGAATTAACAGAATTACCCCAGAGCTGTTTGCTCAGCTCTCCTTCCTGCAAATATCTACCCAATGAAACTGTAAATAAAATTAGCAGAAAGAGAAATAGCAGCGGGACAAGCATGACTTAGCAGATTGAAGAACATCAGTGTCTATTTACAATGTTTTTCAACATTTTTTCCTAAATCTGTTTTAATTTCTGCTGGGAACTTCTATATTCATACACAAGGACCATAGAAGTGGCCCAAAGTGATCTTTACCCTGCAGACTTAACCTTGAGTTGAATGCAGCCTGGCAAAAATCCGACCACTGCCTTTTGATTAGGAAATGAAATACGTTTTCACAGAATCACAGAATTGTAGGGGTTGGAAGGGACCTCAAGACATCATCGGGTCCTACCCCTCTGCCAAAGCAGCTCCCCAGCTCATATCGCACAGGTAGGCATCCAGATGGGTCTTGAGTATTTCCAGAGAAGGAGACTCCAGAACCCCCCTGTGCAGCCTGTCCCAGGGCTCTGTCACCCTCACTGTGTAAAAGTTCTTCCACATATTGGTGCAGAACTTCCTGTGTTTCAACTTGAATCCATTGCCCCTTGTCCTGTCCCCACAGACCATCGAAAAGACGCTGGGTATTTTCCCCTGTGTCCCACACTTAAAATATTTATAAACATTTATAAGATCCCCTCTCAGTCTATTCTCAAGGCTGAACAGTCCCAGCTCTCTCAGCCTGTCCTCATAGGGGAGATGCTCCAGGCCTTTAATCATCTTCGTAGCCCTCCTCTGGACTCTCTCCAGGAGATCCCTGTCTTTTTTATACCAGGGAGCCCAGAACTGGACACAATACTCCAGGTGGGGCCTGACCAGGGTAGAGTAGAGGGGGAGGATCACCTCCTTTGACCTGCTGGCCACACTCCTCCTGATGCACCCCAGGATCCCATTGGCTCTCTTAGCCACCAGTGCACACTGCTGGCTCATGGCCAACCTGTCATCCACCAGGACCCCCAGGTCCTTCTCCACAGAGCTCCTCTCCAGCAGGTCATCCTGATACATGCGGTTATTTCTTCCCAGGTGCAAGACTACTTTTCTTGAAGTGCTTCTCACATGTTCTTTGTAGCCATTGGGGTATGTTAGCAGACGCTACCATCAAACACACATTTCCAACCAAAACAGACACTTCTGCAATGTTAACTGTACAAACTACTCGGAGCTATTATCTCTGCCTAAAGAGAGTGGTAACAAAGGGAAGTAGCAGCATCTTTGATGCAAACTCATCTTCATCCCTTTGCAATAAACAACTTAATGGGAAGGCTGCTTTGTTACACGTCTCCCTTTTGAATAGAGATGCTGAATGCAGTCCCCATTATCTCCTCTCTCAGTACTCACCCTGAGAGGGAGGATACGTGACAGGTAGGGATAATACATGAGAGATGGATATTATTGTGTGGTCGCAATCCAGTACACCAAGGTCCTTATTTCAGCTGCAACTTGATAATGGAGATACAGCAAACGATAAAGGAAAGAACAGTCCTGTTCCATGAATATCTCCATGAAAAAAAACCCCACTGCATATTGCCACAGCGACAGCAATATATCTGTGTGTTTTTATTTTTGTTCTGCAGAAAACAAATCTCTGTAAACAGCAGCCGTTAATAAAACAGGCCCCTTTCTCCTTCATGGGAAAAGAGATTATGAAGCCAAGATTGTTCAGCTGATGAACCTGCTTCTGCGATCTGTTTCGGATAACAACATTACAGCAGTGCTGAGCCTATGCCTCTATGAAAGATATTAACGATTGGCTTCTGAAGCGAAATATGAAGTAAAAGGAGAGCTGCCCAAAAAAAAAGTGTCATTGTGCTCCACGGGAATTAAAGGTATGTGTGTGTGGGGGAGGAGTGTCACAAATATTTTTGCTGCAGTGAGGTGAAAACTGACTATTATGGGATGAGCGGGGCTGAATTTTGTACTGAAAACATCATGCATTTATGTGTTTATTCAAACTGTGCTTCTCAGGTGCCTTTATTAGGACTGTCTACATCTCAATATTAGCTCCTTTTCTCAGTTGCTTCTCTCTGATAAACCTCCGCTGATTCAGCCGTGCTTTCTGTCCGATCTCTACCTCCTCCTGAATTTTAATGTCAAATGTGATTTCAGAAAGTTCAGATGTAACTGAAAGGAATGCCAGGAAGAGGAGGCAGATTTCTCAATACCTGGTATTTTGGGTTTTTTTCCCACTGTAAAGTACTTGTAGCAACCCTCCAGCTCGGAGGAAGAATATGAGATTTAGCAAGGGACTTGGTCCTGGATTCCCTAAGCTTCTGTTATTTCTTTTGGTGAAACCTACATGATTTAGAAACCCTAGAAAATCTCAAGCTCTTCCCTGCGCTTGTCCAATGCTGCTGCAAATTCCAGCAGCCTCAGAGTTACTTTGCATTTATGCTGAGAGACTGGATCTGCTCGCAGCCAGACAGCCAACAACTCCATGTAGCATTCCCTGAGCTCCCTGTTCTGCACCGTGCCGTCAGGTATGTATCCTATAGCTATCATATGTATTGCTCTGTCACAGTCCTACACAAAGTCCTGCAAGCCCAATCAGTGACTTTCCCTAGAAGGAAAGGAAGCCATCCAGAGGGACCTTGACAGGCTGGAAAGATGGGCCCGGGGGAACCTAATGAGGTTCAACACTGCCAAGTGTCAGGTGTTGCACTTGGGTCGGAAGAATCCCAGACATAGATACAGACTGGGAGAAGAGCTTCTTGAGAGTAGCCCTGCTGAGAAGGACTTGGGGATTGTGGTGGACGAGAGACTTAACATGAGCCAGCAGTGTGCTCTTGCAGCTCACAAGGCCAATGGGATCCTGGGCTCCATTAGAAGAGGGGTGGCCAGCAGGGACAGGGAGGTGATTGTCCCTCTCTACTCTGCCCTCGTGAGGCCCCATCTGGAGTACTGTGTCCAGATCTGGGGCCCCCAATACAGGAAAGATGTGGAATTGTTGGAGAGGGTTCAGAGGAGGGCCACAAGGATGATTAGAGGGCTGGAGCACCTGC
>VZTU01008125.1:56764-83716 GCA_013400835.1 Zapornia atra
GTGTTCAAGGCCAGGTTGGATGGGGCCCTGGGCAACCTTGTGTAGCTCCAGGCCTGGAGGTTGTTGGCCCTGCCTGTGTCAGGGGGGTTGGAGCTCTATGATCCATGGGGTCCCTTCCAACCCAGACCATTCTATGATTCTATGATGATTCTATGACTTGGCTGTTGCAGCAGTGGAGGTTATTCACTTGCCTTTATGTCATTTGGCAGCGATGAATCTTTCACTTGGCCTGCAAGTAGACTGCGCTGGCTGCCAGAGAAATAAGAGCACATGATGGGGGGGCAACAACTCAATAAGCATTTTGATGAAGCACGAACGCTTGGAGTGGTGCAGTTAAAGACCTGACTCCAATTTTTTTACAGTTCTTATTGCTACTCAGTGGGCATGTGCTATCACAGTCTGTAATTACACTGAAACTATTGGAAACGCTGAGAATTAGCACCGTGAAGCAGTAAACAGGCACCTGGATCGTGCTGACAGCACGTCATGCTGTGGTCATCATTCTTCTTTCTCTAATAATACCAAAATAATGATAATTGTAAGAGCAAATGGGTTGAAATGATGAAGGAAGATGGGTTTGAAAGAATCTGCATTTCCTATGTCACCTCAAACCGCTGACTCCTGGAGCATGCTGTTTAACCAGCTTGTCTCTCTCTCTCTAGGTTTTAACTGGGATCTAAATAACTCCACAAAAATTCTGGGGTCAAACCTTCCCAAAAATCATGAATCTAAGGTGCAAGTCTTATAGGTAAGGTGTATGAAAAGACCAAAATTAAGAGAGCATTAAGACCAGAAGGCAAAAACAGGCACACAAAAAATCATAGGTCATTTTAAAAAGTAGCAGCGCTGAAGAAATATACTCTGTCCATCTCCATAAGTGACACAGCTGGGCTTAAAATGCAGGACTACAGAGGACTACGGAGGGAAACAAGTTCCTGATCTTCCCTCTCTTCATCTTCCAGAGAGGATCCAAAGCCTTTCATCCTGCAGATGCCTCATGCCTGCAGTCAGGATGTGCTGCTGAGAAGCCCACAAAGGGGAGAAGGCCTCTTGGACCAACCAGCAGGCATGGGGAGGTGTGGGCTTGATCTCAGAAATGAAACAGTACAGAGAAGAACAGATAAAAATGTGAGTTCTTGCCTGGCTTTGTGAGAAATAGTCTTTCTCTGGTACCTCAGCTACCAGTTTTTCTCAACTGCATCTCCAAACAGCATCTCAGCTGGGAATTCAGTGCATGTTTAGGATGGCTGAAGAGTTTTCCAGGACATGGTGTGCCATCAAGGCCTGCTCTCAGAGCCTGGGTGTTGGCAAGCCCAGTGAGATGACAGTTGTAAGTGACACAGCTCTGCTGCTGTCAGCCTCAGCCACACATCAGGTTGGGTCCTGCTCAGAGGATCAGCCCCCAGATGTTGAAGTGATCCCACCAGTTCCTCATAGTCAGCAATCTGCTGAACCCAACACATCAGTCAAAGCTGGCGTGGTTCTCCACACCATTCTGTTAATTCTCTAGAGGTCTGCAAAGCTTTGTGGAAAAAAATACATTATAAGCACGTAAGATTGCTTGTGCTGGTGACTGTCAGGTGAGCAGCAGAGTGGGATTTCTCAGCCTGCCCCTTCAGAGGTGGGAGCAACCACAGCATGGAGTTAAGAAGCAGAGGTTCCTCTCAGATCACATCCAGATGTTCACTGCAGGCAAGGAAATACGGACCACATGCTGGTGGCTCTTTCAGCTATCACACTTAACCAGACCTTGATCAAGTGTTGTATGAGAAGTTTGAATGGGAAACAGTGGCCATAGCGTCTCCCAGCTCACTGTGTGAGAGGGGCTTTTCAGGAGACGTGACACAGGCACCCCCTCTGCGGGCAGAAGGGGGCAGAGAGAGCTCAGGGCTGCCACTGCGCTGAGCAGGGTCACTTTGAAGCCTGTGATTGTCCTTCTGGTTCAGGATGCCCAACATGTTACAATGAATGGAGGATGGCTTGAGGACTTGCAGATAGGTGAGCACCTGTGGAAGATACATTGCAGAAAGCTCAGGTTACTTAGCTGTCCTGTCAGTGATGTACCTAACAAAAATACATACAAGTGGCAACATAGGGTAGTCTGGCAGTCCTGTACATCACTTCCATGTCAGGGGATAAACAGAGGTCTAGTTTCTCTGGCAACAGAAAGAATTGTCATGAACAGAGAACAACTTGCTGCTAGAAGATTTCAGATAAAGAATGCAGAGCAGAGGGAAAGCCACGGGCCCAGACTCCCTTCTCCTTCCACACTGGCCTGATGAGCACTTCTGGCATGTCCAGCTCTCAAGGATCAGTGTGACACTTTCAAGAAAATACCTGAGCTCTGGGAGTCACGATGCCTCTTTCCAAACCAGGATGATCTGCTCTAACATCCTGAGCTTGAGAAACAAGCAGCTGTGCTGCAGGGCTTCCCAGCCTCCTCTGTACTCCTGGCCTTGTAGGTAAAACTTGACCTTCATGCAATAACCCTAGGACATTGTGATTCTTGTGGGAAGGAAAGTTATGGAGAAAGGACAGTGTTTATTCCTACATCCTCTGTCATCCTGGATCACTGGCCTTTTCTTGCTATATTCACACAAACAGTAACTTAAGGTGCCGATGCTTTCCGTTACTTCAGAGTTCCTCTGGAATACCTAGCTGAAGTCTTGCATCCAAGTGCTGTAGAAGTAGTGAATAATATGCCATTCAGTGTTACTCAGATAGCTACAGTGTTCTCATCTGGATAACATCAGCATTAACGATAAAAGGAAGTTAGAGAAGCTTCTGGTGGGTCTTTGTAGCTGCTGTTTTTCCCTAGAGACAAGACTGTCCATACAGGAACCACAGGGGTGAGGCTGCAAAGAAAGGATATTTCACTGCAGCAGAAACCCTTCTGTGCTATTGTAATTATTTCTTCCAATAATTATTAGACTACTCTTTTCCTAGTGCTTTGTCCGAGTCCTCTGTATCCATGGAAGAGGGCTTGCCAAGAGTCAAATGGCTATTTCATAGAATCATAGAATGGTCTGGGTTGGAAGGGACCCCAAGGATCATAGAGCTCCAACCCCCCTGCCACAGGCAGGGCCACCAACCTCCAGGCCTGGATCTACACAAGGTTGCCCAGGGCCCCATCCAACCTGGCCTTGAACACTTCCAGGGACGGCGCATCCACTACTTCTCTGGGCAGCCTGTTCCAGCACCTCACCACTCTTTCTGTAAAAAACTTCCCCCCAATATCTAATCTAAACCTTCCTTCCTTTAGTTTTAATCCATTCCCCCTTGTCCTGCCATTATCTACCCTTTTAAAAAGTTGAATCCCCTCCTGCTTATAAGCTCCCTTCAGGTACTGGAAGGCTGCAATGAGGTCCCCCCACAGCCTTCTCTTCTCCAGGCTGAACAAGCCCAGCTCCCTCAGCCTCTCTTTGTAGGGCAGGTGCTCCAGCCCTCTAATCATCCTCGTGGCCCTCCTCTGAACCCTCTCCAACAGTTCCACATCTTTCTTGTATTGGGGGCCCCAGATCTGGACACAGTACTCCAGATGGGGCCTCACGAGGGCAGAGTAGAGAGGGACAATCACCTCCCTGTCCCTGCTGGCCACCCCTCTTCTAATGGAGCCCAGGATCCCATTGGCCTTGCGAGCTGCAAGAGCACACTGCTGGCTCATGTTAAGTTTCTCATCCACCACAATCCCCAAGTCCTTCTCAGCAGGGCTACTCTCAAGAAGCTCTTCTCCCAGTCTGTATCTATGTCTGGGATTCTTCCGACCCAAGTGCAACACCTTACACTTGGCAGTGTTGAACCTCATTAGGTTCCCCCGGGCCCATCTTTCCAGCCTGTCAAGGTCCCTCTGGATGGCTTCCTTTCCTTCTAGGGTGTCGACCACACCACTCAGCTTGGTGTCATCTGCAAACTTGCTGAGGGTGCACTCAATTCCATCATCGATGTCATTGATAGAGATGTTAAAGAGCACCGGTCCCAAGACAGACCCCTGGGGGACACCGCTTGTCACCGGCCTCCACCTGGACATAGACCCATTGACCACCACCCTTTGTCTACACTCTGACAACCAGTTTCTTATCCACTGGATGGTCCACCCATCAAATCCACATCTCTCCAATTTAGAGATAAGGATGTGGTTGGGGACTGTGTCAAAGGCCTTGCACAAGTCCAGGTAGATGATATCGGTTGCCTTCCCTTTATCTACAGATGCTGTCACTCCATCATAGAAGGTCACATTTCTAAGGCTCTGAAGAACTGTTGCCTGGGAATAAACCTAAGAACAGTTTCAGCTCATTCTTTGTATGCCGTAAGGCCTCAAAGCAGGCATGATGCTGAGTGCCTCACCAGGAGCATGTACATCCTGGGGTGCCATGGAAGGAGACAAGGGCCCGGTGACGCTGTGGGGAGCAGCGTATGCGCCTCAGCCTTTCAGTGACAATCTCTTGCACGACTCCGTTGGATTAGTTCCCAGCGTTCATTTGCAGTAATCACAATAATTTACACGCAGGCCTTAATTAATGAAGATGTGGGTATTTATGGGCCAGGGGATCTTGAAAATATAGGGT
Source organism: Zapornia atra (assembly GCA_013400835.1). Classification (NCBI taxonomy): domain Eukaryota; kingdom Metazoa; phylum Chordata; class Aves; order Gruiformes; family Rallidae; genus Zapornia; species Zapornia atra. The sequence goes on from VZTU01008125.1 coordinate 61,330, forward strand.
GTGCTCTCTGGTCTATTTCCACCCCTGTTCATTCTGGTGAAGCTCTGCTCATGACTCACTGCTCATTATGGTCTGCCGGCAGCGTGCGAAGGGAGAGATGTGCAGCAGAAGGGAGAGATGTGCAGCAGAAGGGAGGGATGTGCAGCAGAACAAAGTGTTTCTTACCCTCCTTATTTGCTGCTTTTTATCAACAGCCCGATAGTCCTTTCCTGCAGCCTGTCAAACGGCTTCCGTATAATTTCAAATCCTCAAAAATGTTGATGTAAGGAAACCCTTGAACATATGGCTCTTGTATATCAGTTTATCATTCCAGTACTAACTGGCTGGGGGGATGGCAGGAAGTGGAAAATCCCTTTCTGTGAGATGTGTGGACAGGAAGGGAGTTTTGGAGCCCCCAAGAACAACACTGGGCCATCTCTGGGCCATGGAGGCACCTATGACCTGATGGTGAAAGGTACTGAGAGAAGCTGCTAACAGAAAGAATGCTATGAGGTAAAGAGGTTTCCTTTCTTTATATAGTAAGGTATTTAACTTCCTAACCAGTATCCACATTAAAGCACCACTGGGTCTGTGGCATGTTGAGGTGCTGACTGCTGCTCCTCACTGCCCAACCTGGTTGCTGGAGCTCTTTGAAATCTCTGGTGCAGTAACTCCTGAAGTACACCTTTAGCTCTGCATGCTGTCTTCTGTGGCTGCTCCTTCCAAATGTGGGACAGGTCCATCAGCTGCACCCCTGCTGCTGGAATCCCTCAGTGCAGTGCTGAGTATACGTATGGCCAACATCTGGCCTGTATGATGGCATTCTGCATTGGTGTCCACCATCCCCTCAGTGCTCAGTAGTTGCTTTGGGAAAGAAATCTGTTTAGAAGGGTAAGTGATGGATGGCAGCAGATCCTTTGGTCCACTCAGCACAGACATGGCTACTTGGAATGAAGATCACTGAGTTGTGACTTCAGTTTCCCTTCATGTGGAAGCATAACCCTCCTTTGGAAGAATCAATCATTTCTCTTACATCTATGCAAAATTTTATAAAAGGATTTATGACTGATACTTGATGTGAAAGAATCCAGGGATCTTTCTTTCTTGGTTTTAAGGCACTTGATGCTGTTCTGAGAAATCACTTTAAATCTCATTAGTCAGGGGTAAAGGCAAAAATCATGTCTTATGCTTTGGGAATGAGAAGTAGATGTTAACGTACCTTTTTTTTCAAATATTTGGAAGCAGAAGTGGAGTCCTAAGGTCATCAACCAACTCTGTCTTGTGGACCAGTCAAACAGCACAGGGCACTGAAGCACAGCAGCACAGGTGGAATGGAGGAGATGGCCAGGGCATTTCCCAGGGGAGAAGCATGGATGAACCTATGGATAAACCTCACATGGAAAGTGAACCAGGTTAAGGGGAAGAGCCGTTGGGAGACAGGTTTGCTGCCAGTGAAGAGCTGGAAAGAGTGGGGACAGCAGCTACTCCAACACCTCTCCTCCCCATTCACCCCTCTCTCGGCAGCAGAAGCCAGATGAGCTTTCCAGGGCTCTGCCTTCATCAGGCAGTGAAGAGAAGACAAGGCTTTTTGGCCACCCCTGAAGTTTTGATCCCCTCTGCAAATGCCTACTTTTCTGATGCATAAAGCAGGCACGGGGAGGGTGGCTGGGTATGGGTATGTCTGCTCTGAACAATAGAAACACACTGAAATGATCCCAGGGAAGAAGTGTCTCGAGTTACTCATTTACAGCCTGCACACTTTTCATATCTGACAGTAGGACAAAGCACTGTAAAAATACCCTTAGGAATGTGAATCTCTGCTCTGATTTGCACTTAAAAGGCAACATCTGATTAGCGTCTGTGTTTTATTAACAGAAGACTGGGAGGATGAAAGCTTCTCAGATATTACCTTTATTGCACCAGATATTTTTGATAGTATATCGTGGAAGAAAATGCCACAGTCTATCATTCATATACTGCAAAGGGCTTGGCAGCATTTTACAAACCTGGTGGTAATTTTCAGCACCGCCCACATTTCGGGTTCTGAAGATTCTTTCCCCAAAAATGCTTCCAATGACCTCTGGCTCAACTGGTGTTCGCCGGTCTGTGTGGGGACACATGCTGTTGTACCCCAGCTGTGGGGCTGCCTTTGGTATAAGCAGCTGGACTGCTGTGTCAGCAGTGATCACACTGTTTAATTTTAATAGACTTGGTTACACAACACATTCTCCGACCTTCCAGCTGTGCCTAATGAAAATTCATCCTGACACTCGCTCTGGTCTCAGCATCCCCCTTGCTCTGGGGTTACCTGGTTATTTTTTTAAATTATTATTCTACTTACACAGAATCTCAGGGCTGCATATATAGGCAATGCCACATACGGTTGGGGATAACCTCCCATCACCACAAGGTCTCTCTGCTAGTCCTCACTGAGTGCTTCATTTCATCTGCTCGCCTCCCGTTAGAAGGGGCAGTGAAACATTTGGTTCTTGAGGGGTTGAGCGCTTCATTTTATGTGATGTAAAAGAGGCATGATGTAACTGCATCAGCAGAGCAATGATTTACAATGAATAACTTGTTTGGAAGTCTTGGGCTTTTTTTCATGGGTTGTCTTTGAACAGATTGTAATTTTCTCGACTTTATTAATTATTCAAAATGTTAATGACTTTGGAGGATTGATTATGAGCAGTTTTATGTATTTGGTATGCGGTACTCCATTTCTAGGGCCATTACTTTTCTGTGTAGGTAGATCAAGGCTCATCATGTTTCCTCTGTTTTGTTGATGGTAGATGCTGAAAAATGTCATGCCGATTTTGCTCAGAGAGTAAATGTTTTAGGAGAGAGACCAGAAAAATTAGAACACTTTCCCCTAAAATCCTGGCTAGGTAAAAGGTTTTTGTCTAAGAATAATTTCTGAAATAAAGCATATTATTACCAGATATATATTTTTTTTTAATTTACTTATAAAATTTTAATTTCTCATGATAACTTAATTGGGTCTGTGCATGTAGTACTGGTGGGAGTGTCCTACAGCTTAGGTCACCTTGGGCTTGGGTGAAAGGTATGTTCCTCCACACAAAGTATTCTGAAAATGCAGTTGTCACCAGTTTGCACATTTGTCTCAAGGTTTCTGTGGAGGTGAAGGTGACTGTAGGCAGTTCCCAATCCTGCCGTCAGGCACTTGGGAAGCTGGCTTTTTCCCAACACTTGCTTTCTATTTTCATTGAAGCACGAAATGTTTTAATTCACTTCAAATGAGGGGTTTGTGGGACAAAGGCCTGGTTTCTTGAACAGCAAGTGGCTTAAAATAGATGTTCATCAAATAATAAACTTCTAAAGACGTTGGAATACTTGATGGGGAAACATTACACAATGCTTCCTTCGATCTGCTCGTGGTTGCTTTTGCTTTAAGGGTGATCACAGAGAGGGAAGGCGGTTGCATATTGCCTGTATCACTTGTTTAAATATAGATCCCAATGGGAAGTGCGTTGGAGTTGAAAATTCACATCTTATTTATAATAGTTTTGCCATTTTGGCAAATCTGAGAAATGGCTGTGCCTGGCTGCTGCTGGCCACAGCTTTTCCCCACGGACCTGACTCAAACCGCTGTAGGTGCCACACCTCTGACGTGATGCTTTCGTTGCTCTGACAAGCAAGTCTCTTTAGGGCCTTCTTTAAAATCCTGACTGCTACCCAGCCTTAGGGTGCTGTGCTGTGTGCTGAGGCCCTCTATAGCTTATCAGGTGAATAGAGAGCACTTCCAGCCTATGGCTCTGCACAGGTGTGGTGGGTTGACCCTGGCTGGAGGCGGAGTGCCCACCAAAGCCTCTCTGTCACTGCCCTCCTCAGCTGGACAGGGGAGAGAAAACACAACAAAATGCTTGTGGGTTGAAATGAGGGCAGGGAGAGACCCTTCATTAATTAATGTCACAGCCAAAGCAGACTTAACTTAGAAAAAAAAATGTGATTTATGACAAAGTGAAACATTGTAGAGCAATGACAAATAAAGCCGAATTTTAACATCACTTTTCCCTGCCCATCCCCTTTTCCCAGGCTCAACTTCACTCTCTGTTTCTCTCCCTCCTCCCCTCCAGCAGCACAGGAGAACAGGGGATGAAGGTTGGGGTCAGTTAATCACATGTTGTCTCTGCTGCTCCTTCCTCCTCAGCGGAAGGACTCTTCACACTCTTCCCCTGCTGCAGCATGGTGTCGCTACCACAGGAGACAGTCCTCCACTAACTTCTCCAACGTGAGTCATTCCCATGGGCAGCAACCTGCTGCACCATGGTCTTCTCCACAAGCTGCAAGGGAATCTGCTCTGACACCTGGAGCACCTCCTCCCTGTCCTTCTTCACGGACATTGGTGTCTGCAGCGTTTCTCACATCTTCTTTCTCCTCTCTCTGGCTGCAAAAGCTGCCACTCAGGTCTTTTTCCTTTATAAATACTTTATCACAGAGGTGCTACCACTGTTGCTGATGGGCTTGGCCTTGGTCAGCAGTGGGTCTGTCCTTGAGCCATCTGGCATTGGCTTTGCTGGACCTAGGGGAAGCTTCTAGCAGCTTCTTGCAGAAGCTAACCCTGCTGTCCCCCCCACTACCAAAACCTTGCCATCCAAATCCAAAACAATGTGTATACTGGTTTTGGCTGGAAGAGTGTTAATTTTCTTGACAGTAGGTATTATGGGGCTGTGTATTTGATGTTTTTTTCCCTGGAAACAGTGCTGGTAACACAGGGAAGTTTTAGATACTGCTGATCAATGCTTACACAGAGCCAAGGCCTTCTCTGCTCCTCACCCCACTCCACCAGCGAGGTAGCTGGAGGAACACAAGGAGTTGGGAGGGGACACAGCCGGGACAGCTGACCCCAACTGACCATAGCATATGATGTCATGCTCAGCATGTACAGCTGGGGGGAGAAGGAACGGGGGACATTCAGAGTGATGGTGTTTGTCTTCCCAAGTCACTGTTACATGAGACAGAGCCCTGCTGTCCTGGGGATAGCTGAAGTGCTTGCTGTAGTGCTGCACTGCTTATCATCATACTGTGCTGTGCCTGGGATTGTTGTGATAACAGGACGTTGATATGCCTGGGCTGGAAGATGGCCAGGGCATCGTTGCTGTTCCTGTGAGTCCACACCAGAGCAGGTATACATCTCGAAGCGTCTGTGGGCATGGTTGTGTCTGTGCCAGAGCAGGTGCACTTCTGAAGAGACTGCGGCCCAAGGGTAGGTCCATTCTGGAGAAGGTACACCTCAGAGCATCTGTGGCTGTGGGTAAGCTCATACTACAGCAGGTATCTCTTGAAGTAGCAGCAGCGTGCCTGAGCTCCTCAATGTGTGTGGCCATGGGTAAGCCCACAATAGAACAGGTTTACTTCTGAAGGCATTGTGGCCTATGGAGAAGGCCATGCTGGAACAGGGGCACTTCAAAGGAGCTGTGGCTTTGAATAAGCCTGTGCCACAGCACATAAAACCCTTGGAGATACTGTGGCTTGTGGAGAGGGCTTCACTTGGAGCAGGCACACCCCTAAAGTGTGGACAAGCTGTGGACAAGACAGAGCAGGAACAAGGAGAGGAGTTCATCACAATGCTGAACCCAATGGTCTGGTCTGAAGGGACCAAGGTTGGAGACTGTAATGGAAACACCTTTAACTTGTTGTTAAGCCACGATTTGAGTTGCATGTTACAGGAATTACTGTAGCAGGAACCACCTGAACCAACTGAGGACAAGTCTTACAAGAAGCAGTGTGAGTGCAGCAGTGACCCAAACTGAGCTGGGTTTGGTGCCCAGTAACTCCAGGCATCACACCATCTCTCCTGCCCTGAGTGACCACCATAATAGAGGGAGCCCACAGTCATGGGCTAAATGAGCTCAGTGGACAATTTATGGACATATGGACACTTTACAAGGGTGGTCTATAGACTAGGAGAATTATACCTGTGTATTATACATTGAAGGATGGGAAGGAGGTGGTGCTTCAGGATGCGTTAGTGTGGGACCTGAGCATGACGTAAATGGTATGGAATAAGGGGTGGAAAATGTTCTGGGTTTGGCTGGGATAGATTTTCTTCACAGTAGCTAGTATGGGGCTTTTGCTTTACTTATTAAACTCTCTTTATCTCAGTTGAGTTTTCTCACTTTTCTGATTCTCCCCTCCCCATCCCAGCAGGGGAGAGTGAGCGAGTGGCTGGGGGGCTTGGTTGCTGGCTGGGGTTTAACTATGGCAACATGTTAAGCCGTAAGTAGTGTAGGTTACAGACACTGCAGAGGACTGTCAGCTCATCACAGGAATGGAGCATAAGCTGCACGAGGATGTGACAGCTCTCTCCCATCTGCAGCTCTTTCCCAGTCCCTTCCATTATTTTTTTTTTTAACTAAAGGTACAGTTTTCCCTTTATTTCTTTTCCTATAACCTTCCATGACCTGGAAGTTCAGTATGCTGGGTTTCAGCAGCTCAGGCTGCAACAAGCTTCTGCTTCCCAGGAACTGGTAGCACATTATGTGCCAGCTCACAAAGAAAGATAAGGGTTAGTTGGGTGGAAAATGAGCAGAGAAGCCATACACCTTAAGGTTCTCAAAAGCGATAGAAATTAATCCATTTTAAACTCCTTACATCATTTAAGCTTCTTGGGGCAGGGATTTGTCCCTAAGTCCCTGAAAAATATCATGTCATATCCATTCTACTCTACAAAATGAGTAAAAACCATTATCCACAAAGCTCGACAGTCCTGCCAGCAATCTATGTGGCACCTACATTTGGTCTGCATTGAAACCTCAGTAAACCCAACCTAGTTCTGCACAGCAGGCACTGAAATGAAAACTCATCCTTAGCTAACAGTGCTCTGTCACTTCCTTGGCTGCACTTTAGAAACAGGCTGAGTTTGGTATGGTTTATCGCAACGAAATATGGAATTCATCTAATTCTCTTCAAACTTAACGACTTCCAAATTTAGGCGTCTGCACGGGAGCTGAGGCCATGATGCAGTCACTTGACTGCACGTTTCTGGAGCAGTCAGACTTGCTCAGCCATCGTTACCTGAACCACCCACCCACACAGGCTGGGCAGCCCTGACCCGTGGGAGTGGTAGGGCAAAGCCAGGTGGGATGGCCTAGTGCATCGCATATGAGTAACATCTGACACCAGTGTTTAAGCAACTGAATCAGCCTGCAGGGATGTAAGTTCCCCCTGGAGTCAGCGGACCTTTCTTCAGCGCAGAGGCGAGAAGGCCTAGAGAGCAACTCAGTCACCCTGAAGTGGACACCTAGGTGCTTGGATCATTTTTTTCTCATCTTGCCATCAGCTTCTTTAAAAGCTGTCCAGAACCTCTCCCTTGAACGCCAGAGCTGGACTGTACCCGGCCAGAGGGTAGGGAATCAGTCTGGGATGTGCGGAACACATCTTCCAGCGCTCTCAGGTCTACCGTATTCACCAAGTCTGTCAGGCCCACCAGCAGGGACAGGGAGGTGATTGTCCCTCTCTACTCTGCCCTCGGGAGGCCCCATCTGCAGTACTGTGTCCAGATCTGGGGCCCCCAATACAAGAAAGATGTGGAACTGTTGGAGAGGGTTCAGAGGAGGGCCACAAGGATGATTAGAGGGCTGGAGCACCTGCCCTACAAAGAGAGGCTGAGGGAGCTGGGCTTGTTCAGCCTGGAGAAGAGAAGGCTGCGGGGGGACCTCATTGCAGCCTTCCAGTGCCTGAAGGGAGCTTATAAGCAGGAGGGGATTCAACTTTTTAAAAGAGCAGATAATGGCAGGACAAGGGGGAATGGATTAAAACTAAAGGAAGGAAGGTTTAGATTAGATATTAGGGGAAAGGTTTTTACAGAAAGAGTGGTGAGGTGCTGGAACAGGCTGCCCAGAGAAGTAGTGGATGCCCCGTCCCTGGAAGTGTTGAAGGCCAGGTTGGATGGGGCCCTGGGCAAGCTTGTGTAGCTCCAGGCCTGGAGGTTGGTGGCCCTGCCTGTGGCAGGGGGGTTGGAGCTTTATGATCCTTGGGGTCCCTTCCAACCCAGACCATTCTATGATTCTATGATTCTTTCTAGTTACAGTCCCCATGGTGGTTACTAGAAATGTACAGATTTGCACATTACTGTTGCAACACACCATTAGGATGTGTGTTGCTCTCTTGCCACACATGGAATAAGGCAAGTGAGCAGGAACATGAAGTGTACAAGTACAAGCATGTACACGTGATTATGGCATACAAAGATCATAAGGAAAACAGTCATTTCTGTTGCCATTAGACCTGTCTAGTAATTTCCATTTCCTTTCTTACACATGCCTCTAGAACTGAAGTTTATACCAGTTAAATTGTTGTTTGCCAGTTCTGGAACAGGCTTTCTATTGACTTGACTTCCCGCGCTGTAAAACCCTGTTGCTTCTGTGCACGTATGCCTGGGCCAACTGGAGGTCAGCAGCTACTTCCTAAGAACAGGATGGATGGCTTTTCTTCTCTAGAAAGACCTGGCAAAGTCCTCTTTCTGAACCTCACAGAAAAGTGCAGCAACGGGAAAACTACACCAAAAATAGACTCATAAATTCACAGAGAAGAGCCAGGAATAATGTCTCTCTATTTCTAATACAGGGAACACACACGGGGCCAGCCAGGCCAGTTTCTAGAAAGCACTGAAGTATCAGCAGAGGCTGATTCTTTGTCACACGCTTTTAATTTGACAAGGTCCTCAAATATATTTTTATAGCTTCCTTCCTGATATGCTCCCAGAGATAAGCACTTTCTTGAAGTAAATGTCAGGCCAGAACTCTCTGGAAGAAAGCTTCTACTTACATTGTGTGAAAGAAGCTACAGAATTTGTCAGCCACCACAGCTCAGAAAAAACCAAAACCAGTAACATTCCTAATGGATGCACTCCTGGTTACCCTGCACGTGGAATGAAGAAATTAAAAGATGTGGATACAGAGTAATACTCAGTCATCTGCTTGATCAGGGACTTCACTAAAGAGAGGAAGATTTTTAAACTGTGAAAGAATTTTTCTTTGTTTCACATGGGAAAATATTTTGTGTTTCAGTTATTTTTCTGAGTTTTCCTAATACAAGTCTGCTGTGTACCCAACTTCCCATTCATGTTCACATCATTAAACAGACAGGATTTTTGGATCCCAACCCTTCTGATACATTAAAAATATTGTTGCAACAGCAATACTCAGGGGAGGCACATTGTAAGTAGTTTGCTATTCGATTTACCTTGGGGAATGGAGAATAACACATAACAAGTAGTGTTTGGGAAATAGCAGAAAACAGTAGATCCTGCAAAATCACCCCAACTCTACAGCTGCCATCTGTGTTTACACACCCTTTGGTGCAGTTCTGCTTGCCTTTCCACTAGACTTACACCATACGGTGCATGAATGACATCAGAGGTCAACAACTGAATCTGTGGCTTTGATGAGGCAACTGTCTATGGGTAAAGTACGGAGCTCTGGGAGGGAGCAGTGGCGAGAGTCTGCTCCTCTGTTGTGGTCAGAGAGACTCCAGCAGCCTGGTGGGATGCTGTTTTGGGATCATCCAGGCTGCTCCTTACGTCTTTGACACTGCCATAAGCAAACAGTAAGGATGACTTGCTGATACAAACACATTGGTTTCACTGTTTTTTAAGTACTAAATGCCTTGTGTCACTAGCCAAAGGGCACAAAGGCCACTGACACTGATGGGAAGACTCACTGACTTTGGCAAGCTTCGGATAAGACTCTGAATGAAGAGGGATGTTGGATCAGTGGTCATTAAGGAAAGGTAAGAAAGAAACTGCCTTAAAGGGAATCTTACTTTATAGCTTACATCTCTACTGAGTTTATCTTACCAAAAACACCATCATCAGAGATAGCATGAAGGCTATTTCATGTGGAGTTAACACAGTAAAGTTTGCTTAGGAAAATAAGAGATAGGCTGGGAAAAATACCTGGAATTAGGGGAATGTAAGTGGAGCAAGTCCCTGCAAATGAGAAAGTTTAGCACATCCTGGTTACACTGAAAGTGAAAACCAGCCCACTTCCCACTTCTCATGAGGCACACTAAATACACATTTGGAAACATCCACGTAACACAATCTACCTCATTAAAAACAACTGAACTGCTACCATCTTCCTGAATCAATACAGAACTATTTTACCTTTTCCAGTGTCACCTTCAATATTGCCTAATACAGCATCATTAAATGCAAATGAGATTGTTAGGGAGAACACTCTGTTGTTTCTGGTAATGATCAGTTAGAAGGGGTGTTTGCGTGGAGAAACCAGAAGGTTGCTAATTACATCCCTGTAATGAATGAAACACACCTTGTAAAGAGTTAAGGGAGCCCAAAGATGAGCAGATTCCTGCTGTTTGCCTTGCCAAGACAGCAGCTGTGGAATATATAACCAGGGAGAAATTAATCAGAGATCAATTTGGAAAAAAATAGTAACAAGGTGTTAAGAACCTCCTGAAATCTGTAGAAATGCTTTTAAAAAGAGATCTGAAAAACCTCTATAAAAGATGTTTAACAGTTTCAGCATAGGAAGTGAGTATGTATAAGGGCAGTTAAAGTCTTGGAGTTTAGGAACTGAGAAGAGCTGTCTTCTATTCTCAGACCTCCCTTGTACTTTGCAATGACCTTAAAAAAAAAACCATTTAGGAGGCTGATCCTACATTAGTCAGTGAAAGTCAAAAGGACAGGCCAGGACCTTTGCATTTTTGAAGTGCTCCTTAAATATTATTTAGAAAGCCTGAATGAAAATTAAGCTGCACCTTACGTTATGCCCTTGCACAGAATGAATTTGCCCTGAGCCCATGAAATACTTTGCTATTGGCAGGCAGAAATCATCAGAAGGATCACCATATAATTGCTACTCCTTTATACTTGTTTATCAGCCAGGGGAGCCCATTCATTATATGGTTTAGGTTATAATTTTAACTCCTATGTTTCCCTCCAGAAAAGGCTGAGGTGTGTTCCCATGCTTGTGGTGCAATGGTGAAAGCATTTGGAAAGGCTCTGGATTGAGGGAGATCCCACCCTGCCCCTCGCAGAGCCTCTCTGAAATGAAGTGGTTGCTACAGAAATACCTGCATGTTGCATCTGCACATGGCTCTGTGCTTGGACACATTAGTAGTTGGGGTCGTGAAGTCCTTTGAGTAGGATCTGAGCCCTACCACTGCAGGCTTTTGGCCACCACGTGGATTTTATGAAGTCAATGCACCCAGGGAAAATCAAGGAGTCCAAATTAGCTGCACATATCATCAAATACATATCACAGCTTTTTCCAGCAACTGCGTGAGATGACCCTCTAAAGCAACCTTGTCTGTAGAGGAACGTCATTATAGCAGGAAGAGATGAAATTCAGCTCCCCTGGCTTCAATCATCTAAAAGCTAGATGCTGGCTGTAAGGGAGTTAGACAGGTATTCTCCAAAAATCAAAGCTGAGAGATGTGAGCCCTTCCACGACTGAGCGATTCACCCCGGTCTAAAGAAGGCATCTGAGACAAATCAAATGTGTTGCCCCCTGGAGAGGCCTCTGTCTCTCCACTGATAACAGAGGGAACCCAGGCAAGATGAGAAACTCCAAGTGGCTAAAATTAAGTGATAGAAATCCTACCTTTCATGAAGAAAGATTGTGTTTTAGTAGAAATCATTTAAGACATAACATAGACACACAGGGAAAATGGAATATAAAATATAAATGAGGAGAAATCAAGGATCTTTCCACAGAGGAACAAGTATTAAGAAGTAATGTACTTAAAAGTCTGTTAATAAAAGTCTTGAGCATACAGCTCATGAAGTAAATAAAGATTACAGCGTGCAAATAAAGAGTACATATACGTACACTATTCATCTACACAGTTTTTCAGTACAATGGAAAAACATCTTGCTTCCAGCAGATTCTGCTGTGTTAGTGGTGCTCAGTGGCTGTCTGAAAGCTGCCCATCCAGGGCATTGTTGCAGAGGTGGCTGTGGTGTTCCTGCTGGGCAGCCCCTCTCCCAGCTGTGGGGGCTCGCACCTCAGGGGGAGCATCTCAACCAGGGCCTCATGTCAGCTCTGCCACTGCCTCAGCCCACACACCATTCCCACTTTGCCTGGATGGTTAATTTGTGACCAGGCTCCCTCTAGCCAGGCTTTGCTGAGGAAAGTCTCTTCATACCTATTGTCTCTGGCATTATTTGCCACTTATGGGTTCTCTTTACTCAAGTTCCTATTAGCACGACTTACACCAGTCTAGGCTGTTACATCACATAACCTTCATGTAACCATTTCTGTGTAGGCCTGTACAGTTTAATGCAACCTAGAGGCTATCAGCTACCCACAGATTAAGTGTTTACTATGTTTATATCACCTACTTATAGCTCTCTTAAATAATTAATTTTGACACTTTTTATGTAAAATTGCAAATAAGGCTACAGGTACTGCATTAGCATTTCATGAGAATTCTTTTTCTCTCCTGAGTAGGGAAACTCATTATAAAAAAGCAGTAAAACCCTGACATGCTCATTCAGAGGAAAATTTTCGGATGGCACATAGGTGATTAGATGTTGAATACTTGTTATTGTTAATTTGAATGGCTGGTTTCATTCCCTTGCTATCACACTACAAAATCACCCTTGACATGATCTTCTGTAATGTGCTGAGCATTATTTTATGGCCTGTAGTTCTAATGAATTTTGTCTGATGAGACAGACAGTGAGAAGAAAAAGAGTAAGCGCCTCTTTCCCACGCATGATTCCTTCTAGATCTTCTTCTTGAGGTAATGTTTGGATTGTGATTCCTTTGTTGCTAGTTCAGGACATTAAAAATCAGCTAATGCAGCGATAGCTAAACACTAATAGGCCATTAAAAACAAATTTTCATGATGGAGAAAAAAAAAGCACTTTTCAAATGCAAATATAAGTCAATTTTATATGCCCAAATTTTTGCTATCTGATGCCATTTGTATTAATAATTAATACATATCTTTTATTGGGATATTATCAGGCTCAATAGATATCCAAACTTTCTTGGCTTCATATTACTTATTTTCCTTGCAAGTGGTGCAAGAGGCCAAGATAACATTGGCCAGTGCTTTATCCTCCCCTACTGACTACCTGGCAAGGAGATGGACCCAACCGAGCAAAGATGCTGGCAGCACCACAAGTCATCCAGAAGAAAACAACCATCCAAATGTGTCCTGCTGTCCAAAGTCCTTAGAATGTGCATGACAATCAAATCATGTTTTCTCATATTTAAGGGCACAGAGTAGTAGTCTCACTGCATTTATTCAAAATGCAGATAGGTGCACAGCCATCCTGGGAAGCTGATAACCTTGTTAAGCTCACAAACCTTTGCAAGTGCAAAGGTAATGTCCTTTGTGGTTCTGGCTCAAACTGCCTTTCTTGCTCCAGTATTCATCACAAAATGACAGAAATGTAAGGGTAGAAGAGACCCCAGTGACACGCAGCCACCCTCACTTGAGGCAGGAGTCCCTCACTGAAGTGATCAGGTCTGCCATGGCTCCTGGGACAGAGGGTCTCACCCCCCCAAGCAGTCAGCTCATGTTTTGCTGCCTGCCCTGTGCCCCGTTGTCTCTGCTGCCTTCCCAAGAGGCTGCCAGCATGTTCTCTGCCAAATGAAGGTTATTCTGTGAGGTTGCCCCTAGCTGAGCATGAAGGTATCAGTCTGTGTTTTTCTAAAAAAATCTGCCCTTTTCTCTTGGAGTTTAAGAGCTATTTACTGGAAATAATTTCCCAACCAGAGATTTAGGAAAATCACTGAGTCTCCTCTTAGCTGGGGGACTCTTGTTAAGTTACTCACACTTGTGCATAATAAATAATGTGCATGGGTATAGCTAGTGGTTCCTTCGCCTTTGCTAGCCTTTGATCATCTCTTCTGTGGGGACTATACAAGGCAATAAAAGGCTAACTTGTTGCTTATGACTAATTATATATAAACTTTTTGGGAAGAAAAGGCCTTATTCTCCTTTCCAGTCAGGCTGAGGACCGTTGCAAAGCTCTAACCATAGCAGGAGTTGTGTTACAACTTATGCTTATATACCAGAGTCCACTGAAAGGAATGGGAATACGTTCTGTGCCTACACTTACAAATGCACCGTGGCTTTATCAGATCTGGACCTGTGGCAGATATATCTGGATCAGTTCAAGAGCTTATCTTTGAAGCTATTCATCTACATGGCAGATGAGGAAAAGAGAATGAGAATAAATGATGAAGATGATGTTTTCATCTCCTAAAACTCTCCAGATAATATCCTAATGAGAAATATCATTTGAGTTGTTGCAACTACATAAGCTATTGCATTTTGCTTTGGTAGAGATAATCATGATAATGCTACTTGCCTGTGGCAAAATGCAGGGACATGGTTTCCATCCATCTTTCTCAGCTTGTTTCTAAAAAAAAAAAAACAAAACCCCAGAGTACTTAAAAATCTCTTCTTTCAGATAGGAGTCACTCACACAATTGAAGTCCAGGGCACATTTCCAGCTTTGCTCTTCTGATTTTGATCATTCAGTAACTTGCCTTCCCCAGGCTTGGGTGGATCTTTATTACAGGGAGTTATCAAAATATTTGATGTTAGTATTTAAGTGCCAGTATGTGCATATGTACCACGGAACTGGAAAGAGGCAGAGGGGATTTATATATTTTGTTCTCACATAGAGGGTAAACAGGACATTGGAAGAAATTTCTTGCTCCAGGCAATTTTCAATGTTAGATTTTGGTCAAAAATCAAAGCCAACTATCTCCTTTCTGGTACTTGCCCACCAACAACCCTTCTGGTCTTTTGTGGGAAACAGGTCTGGCTCAGTGCTTGGAGGAAACACTGCTTTGAGATGGGTTTGATGCAGCAGAATCAGGATCCCCACTTTTAGATCATTATGGACCTAAAAGCTTTGTCAAACAGATGCTTCAATTATTGTCTTCTCTAATTATTGCCTATACTTAATTGGAATGAACCTTAATGAGCCAATACTTAAATTTTAAAATGATATTCTGATAAATGTTCTCTCATCTTTGAAGCATCAGTGTAGCAAACGTGTTGTTTGTGTCTGAAATAGGCCATTTTTACACATGTCACATTTGGGAAATAAATCTGCTTCTATGCCCCCTCAAGGCTGCATTAGATGATGTTAAGTGCTCTCAGTTTTCTGCTCCTTAAGATATTTTTAACTGGATGAGTCATTAGGTATTCTGGTCACTCCTTTTACAGATGCAGTTATGATTTTAACAGGGAAAATGTCAGTTCTGTGACAATCATTCTCATTACAGGGAACGTTTAAGTCACTGCAGAAATATAGAAAACAGCCCTGGCAGGTTATTTGAGAGGTCATGTAGTTCACCCCCTGCCCCGAGGCAGGCTCAGGTCACCCCTGGCAGAGGTTGGTCTAACCTGAGATCCCCTGTGCTCATGCCCACAACGTGCAGCTCTTCCCTGGCAAACAGCCCTGGTGCTAAGTTATTCAGAACCTGTGTTGTTCAACATAAATCTTCCAGGTGGCACTTTTAAAGACTGTTTCTTCTCATCCTGCGAGCCACGGGCTGCAGAGCAATTTCACCAATGTCAAAGCTGTTATCATATTTCTCCTCAGCTTCCTCTTGCCTGAGCAGCCTGGGTGCTCCCAGTCCTGCCTCTGAGATCGTGGACTCTCGGCCTTTGATCTTGCTGCTTCTGCCCTCGTTTCTCTCAGTCTGACCCCATCTTTCTTAAAGTAGAGCTGAGATGCTAGCAGTGACAAACAAGGGAGGATGTATCTTCCATACCCCTCCTTCGTTTGTGCATCCTGCTGTGAAGTTGTATTTTCACAGCAACATTACTGACCTTATGAGTGCCCTCATGCCCTCCAGAGCCTTCACTGAAAAGCTTAATTCACCGTTTCCCCACATCCATACAGTGAATTTTACTACCTAAACTGTTTATTTCAGACCACTTCAGTTTTTTCCAAATAATTCTGATTTCCAGTCGTGTCCTCCAGCTTGTATCCTGTACGAGACAGCTACGTTGCCTAGTGTCCAAACCACTAAATACTGAATAATACCAGACCCAGGGGAAATCCTGGCACAGATGTACTTGTCCTTTTCTCTAGAAGTATGGCTTTCCAGCCAGTTGTACAACAATTTCACAGCAGTTTCAATAAAACTGTTTCCTTAACTTACTTATGAGAGTCCCCTGAGAAGCAAAGTCAAAAGCAGTGCTGCAGCCAATATAAAGAAACCTACTGCTTCTTCCCTCATTTCCTATCTATATAGGATATTAACCTTTTTTTGCCCTTGGCAGCAAACCACTTCTTTCCTTGCCTTCATGTTCTAGCAAATGTTCTTTCAAGAGATTTTTTTTTCTATTATTTTTTCTTGTCACCTCCTGTGTTAATTCTATGCTTTGGCCTTTCTGATTTTGTCCTTGTAGGTTTGTGCTAGTCTTACATATATCTTTTTAGCAACTTGACCTACTTTCCACACCGAATAATTTTCAGGTCACCCAAAAGCTCCTGAGTTAGCAAAAGTGTTTCCTTACTATACTTCCTGTATTGCCTTTGTATGAAATAATCTGTGCTGTCCTTTTGAAGCTGCCTTTGGAAGAATTTCCTTATAAATTCCCTTTTTCCTCCTGCCTTGTTTCTCTCTGAATTCTCCAAGTTGAGTGACACTCGCTTTCTTGAAAGCCCTTATTTTTCCCTCCCTCTCTCCTTCCCTTCCCTTCCCTCTCTCCTTCCCTTCCCTTCCCTTCCCTTCCCTTCCTTTCCTCCCTCCCTTCCTTCCCTTGCTAGATGTCAGGAATACAATTCTTTACGATCCCATGACAGGGTTTGCCTCCTCCCTTTGCACACCAGACCAACTCCTCTCTGCTCAGCAGAAACAAGATCCAAAGGAGCCTGATCTCCCTCTGATGACCAGGTAACAGTCTCCATTGCAGCAGAGCTGCTTCTCCTCCTCTTTATGTTCAAAGACTTTCAGCAGCTCCGTCACCTCCAGCTGTTGGCACTCACAACAGACACATGCAACCACTATTTACACTTTGGAAACATCCCTCTTCATCTCCCCCTGCCCAAAATGAATCATAAATGTATCATGTCCATTCATCTATCAAATCAGTTAAGTAATAATTCTGAGCGTGAATTGAATTCTTCCAATTTGTTTTTCATGTTTGTGATGTCAGCAGACAGACCTCCAAGGTAGTCATCCCACTATTTTCTTGTCCCTTTTCATTCCCAGGGGAGCTGGGGCTGTGTTTGCAGGACGTGCATTGTCCACCTGCTCAGCCTGTGCCTGAAAACATTCTCACTTCTCTGTGTAAGACAGATTTTCTCTCTCTTCAAGTGCTTTGGCCTCCTCTCCAGGAAGCTGCAAGTGTTGCTGAGCCTTGCCTCCCGACCACACCATCCTCTTCAGATGCTGGCTCCTGCCCCAGCCTTCGCTCGCAGCTGGAGGAGCTGGGGAGAGCCACCCTCATGCCTGCTCCCTGCTTTCCCACAGCAAAGTGCTCCATCAGTTTTCCCTGGGGCTCGTTTAATGGGAGGAGTTTTCTGACAGCTCCCACCCAGGCTTTGGGCCAGCACTGTACCTTCTGGGCTGTCGGGTTCAATCTGCAAACTGATGTCTCCATCACCTTTAGCCTTTCTCCTCGGCTGGCTGCCAGTTTTCAACTAACAAAGTACAACTGTCCTCAAACCTTACTAGTGACGATTCCTCAGCCAATACCAAGGCAGAGCCTGGAGAATTATGCACATTGTGCAGAAGAACCTTATGAAAATATAACAACGCAAGAACACCATAACCACACTGTACCCTTCCCAGCTTTCATCAACACAAGAGTTGTTTCTTGCCAAAGGTCACGTCACTTTAGGATTTTTATAGCAGGGGACACCTCTATGTCCCTGATTCAGCAGGATGTCTAAACACAAATCATCCCAGCTGAGGTACCAGAGTCAAAAATGAGTTCCCAAATGGTGAAAGGATGACAGTTGCTCATCTTGAGACAAAGAGCCATCTGTAGATTGACTTTTATAAAAAATAATCTGTGCTACTAAATACCCCGAAAGTCATACATGAGAACAAAACTGCTCTTATTAACAGTCTGAATTTCATTCTAACCTCCAAAGTATCAAACAGTTTTTTCTTGACCCTGTTTCTGAAAGCCTCAGAATATGTGAGAATCCCAAATGTTGTTAAAAGCTGAGACAGTCCTTATAATTGCAGAGAGAAACTTGGAAATTTGCACCTTCGTAGTTCAGCAGCAAAAGAGCAAATTGAAAGAGCTGTGATTTGTCTTTTTGTCTTTTTTTTTTCTATCTTTTTTTTTTTAACCCTGTTATTTAAAAGTGAACTCTGTGACTAATGATTTTGAACTCTTTGGACCTGTCACAAGTACATGTGGAAAATGATTGAGGACTGAAGACTGAGACCATTAGCTGAAGTGGTCCGTGGTAACATATTTTCTTACCTAGCAGCCTGTCACATAAAGGGCATTAATCTGATGTGTGGTTGAGTGACACCCACCTGTTGAGTCATGAGGTTCAGAAAGGACCCCCTTGCTTTCTAAACTCCTTCTCATAGAGTAGCCTAGGTACAGATAGTCCCAGACTTGGTCAACAGTTTATGTCTGAAGGATTATATATATAACCACATATCAGAGTCAATGTTTGCCTGTCAGAGCTCCTAAAGGACTTTCACTGAGACAGATATGAACAGTTGATATTAATATAAAGTTTATTGAAGTGTCAGATATAAAAAGTTTGGGATTGCCATTGAGAAATGCACTTCCTGCAGTAGAGCTACTGCATGACTACGATTATAATTAAAATTCAAGCAAAATACTATCCTGGGTAATCCCACCGAAAAAGATGAAATCACAATTGCTTACCCAGAAGGTGTCCCTCTCTTGGGTGGAGGAGAAAGAGCACAGCCCATCGACTGCCTCTTTGGGGTCTTCAATTTCTTCTCTCTCCCCCCAGGGGTAACTTCCTCAACACTATTAATGCCCTAATCTTAGCTGTTCCCTCACAGGGGTGACCATCTAACATGGTTTGAGTGTAGAGTCGAGTACTGTAGTCATATATGTTTAGCATGTACTGGTTTTTGCTCTTTAGCATATTTAGGGGTGTCAGCTTTAATACTCATTTGCAGTTAATGAAGTAAAAGGTCTCACTCCAGGCACCATGGCCTTCAACCTTCTGTGTAGAAACCATCTATCTGTTTATCCCACACTCTCTAGCCAAAACAGGGCCGTCCAGCTGCCCTAAGACTTGCTCCTTTGGCTGCTTCTCACACCAACCTTTTGGATCTCCATCCACAATATTTGCATAAGAAATAAGTGGACACCTGTGTTTTTAACCTCTTAGGTGCAATTCCCACACTGCCTGAGACAAATAGAGAAAAGACATGAGAGCAGTGAATAACCTAGCCAAATGTCAGCGTTGTGGAGCCAAAATCGTCTTGGTGGCCACTTACTGGGCAGCTGGCTATGAAAGCAGAATCCCTCAGTGGGGGTTTAATGTTATGAGCAGAAGTAACTCAGATTAGTCACAGAGCTGAACTGGGGCTATCATTATACTGTGTATACTGCAGAAAAGCATTTCTCATCATTACCCATCGTCATCCTCATTCTCACTTGGAAAGTATTAGGCTACTACATCATGTTATTTAGATTGTTAAGTCAAATAAAAAAGAGGCATTTTTATTGCTGCCTTGGCCACTGCTATTTTATGAGCCAGTAGCAGTCTTCTCATAACTTAATCAAAGCAAAAGCCATGCTCAGGGGAAATCCATAATATTGAAGTGAAAGAAAATGACCCTGTCGTGTTCCTAAATTTCCCCATGTCCTAGAAATCTCCTCAGGGAAGGGCTATTACAGCAACGCATTACCCCAGTGTTTCAAAATAAGGAATACCTAGCTACAATTTAAGCATGAATTTTAAGTAATTTTAGTTTTGTTCTTTGCTTCAGTACAATAAAGTAACTCCTGGAGATGTTCATTTGCTTTTTCCTCGGCACGAGGAAAGCTTCTGGGGCAATGTGGAGGTGTACAGTACTTTAAATTAGGTTTTGCTTTCTGAGGAGAGAAGAGGAACCAGTCAATAGGCAGAGGAGCTTCACTTTTGTTTCAGCAATGACAGACATGAACCTCACAAGCAAATCAGCAACCCATGAGCTTGATCTGGAGCTCTGAGGTTTGTCTTGCCTGCAAGACAAACACTACCACCACCTGTTGCTTGCAGGAGAGGACTGTGGATGCTGAGGAAGACTCTTATTCGTTCATGTTTTTATGGGTTCCTTATTGTTCCCAGTGGAAACCAGCACAACAAGGAAAGAGGAACTGATTGGTCTTTTCCATCTCTGCCCTGCTTGGCTGGAAGAAGACCATGTAGCATGAGGAGCAGCACAGTCTCTCCTAATGAACAGAGAAGAGCAGAGCAGATTGCAAAGAGAAATCCTGGGAGAAATTGCTTTTTCCAAGCAGATTGAGCCGAGGAGTCCCTCGGGTGCACTGGCACGTGGCAGTGCAGCTCAGAGCTGGGCACAGCTAGTATATAAAATCATAAAAATCTCTGCAGCAGCTGCAGCGGTTGTTTACGTGGGATGATAATAATAGAAAATGCTCACAATAAAGTTGTAGCTTTTACTGTGACTTAGCAGCTCAGTACAAGGAGAAACACCGGCTCAGTGTGACAACCAGCCCTCCCAAGAAGGACTGCTCAGAATTGTAAAAGTTGTATTTGGAGTATTAGCCCAGATTTCCCATGGCCTGGGATTCCTCACATGAACAAAGCATGCTAATTCTTACCTCGTCACTGGCTTTACACTGCTCTGTCCCTGCTGACAGTGGAGTTATCTCTTGCAGCTGTTGGCACTAACGTCCAGGTTTGGGTGATTCAGTGAAAAGTAATCATGCTGAATAGATTGATATAGGTGGAACTTAAGAGACAATTAATACAACTTTAATATAAGAATTTTTATAGTTTTAAGAATAGGCTAGTTTAAGAGAAAGCTGTAACTGTGTAAGCTGCTTGTGAGAGCAGAGCAAAACTTAACCATAATAATGCAACAGTAACAGCCTTGAAGATAAAGAAGTAAGAATTGGTGTGTTTTTAGGAAAAGATTAGTTTTGAATTTTAGCAGAACTTGGCTGTAGTCACATAGGCTGTTTCATGAAAGCAGCTACAAAACTTAGCCATAATAGTGCAACAGCCTTGAAACCAGAGGAAGTAGGAGATAGAGGAGTCATAAATAATGAGACTAACGACCAATTAAAAGTCAGAGTCTATCTTGTTTTCAGTGAAAAACTAACTACTCGGTGCAGGTGTTGGGAGCCCAGATAAGCATGGAGAAACCCGTGAAGAGCATGCGCTGAGAGAGAGGAAGACGTCCAGCCTTCATCCCTGAAGACTACCAGAAGACCCCCTGAGTGTCACTGAGCATGCTCTATCTGGGAGGAGTTAATGTAAATGACTTCCTGGAAGTAATTTGCATAACCCTGCCTTTTCTTAGAAATTATAATGAATATGGATAATTACTCTGTATAAATATGAGAAATTTGGCTTTAATGGGCGCACACATTTGGAGGAGCGATCCCCTGTGTGCCCAGCGCTGCAATAAAGGATACCTGCTTAATAGTCACACAAGGCTAGTGAGTTTTGATTCTGGCTTTCCAAGGCATCAGGGTACAGCACCTGCTCTGGCAGCAGCCGAATCTCACCACTACCCACACATGTAAGAAGGTTACAAAACCACCTCCTGCTACTGGGTGATTTTTGCTTTGGCCAAAGCAAACTGGGGCCAAAGGACAGGTCCCAACAACTGAGGTTATTCACTAAAAATTGAGATTTGCCATCTAGCCTGCCTCTTTGTCATCTACCAAGCTTTTTTTAACTGTTTCTATGGGCAAGGCAAATTGCAGGCCCATTTAAGGCATGAAGCTGATGGCCCCTTGTGTCTGTGCTAAGCAGCTGGATCAGTGTGGGTACCAAAGACTGATGGTAAGATTGCCAGAAAAATACATGAGGAGAGAACTGAGATGGATTCTTTTTTGGAAAGATACAGAGGCAAAACGCTGGCAGTCAAAACTGTTAACACCTGGCAAAACAAGCTCTAAACAGCTGTACGGGCTGCTACTGGGCACTGTGAAATGGTTAATACCAACTCAAATTTCGATTCATGTTTTTAAAGATTGCTAGCATGCAACAATCAGAAACACAGGATTGTTTAGTGTGGCAACTAGCAAGTTGCTGCTGGGTTAGAGTTTGATGTTTAACTGTCGCAGTTTTGCGAGGTTGGGTGCTGGAAAAGAACAGGGGGTGCAGAAAATGGCTGCTGTGAGGAGCTGCTGGAATTCTCTGGAGCTCCAAAATGTAAACAATCCAAGGCCAGAATCATTGTTGACCAGGGCCAAGCCAATGAGAGATAGTCACAGCGCCTCTGAGAATCAGATATAGGAGAAAACAACC
>VZTU01008125.1:85205-140915 GCA_013400835.1 Zapornia atra
GGGGAGTGGACAGCAACACAGGCGCAGCTGGTGCAGGCGAGCGCGACACAGATGCTGTAATTGAGCACCCCTGACCTCCTGGCCTTACCTCCCCCAGCAGCACCTGCAGAGGCAGAGAGGTGAAGCTGCCACATCCAGACACAAACAAGCACAAAGGTCTGCGGGGAAAAATACCAATCCCCCCCCGGACCCTAAATTTAGTGTTTCTAAATAAAAAGGATTTATACCGTAGTGCCTTTTTTTCTTCCCTAAGATGTAGCTCTTAACAGATGGTGATGAACAGTTTGGAATTAAACTGAATCCTGCTGCATCTCTAGACCCATCTTTAGAGCGCTACACACTGGGCCACATCCCTCACGATTCACGTTTACTGGGAGGTAATTTTTAGGTGCCTAAGTAATTATTGCCAAAATGTGAATTCAGCTACAGATGCTGTTTCTTCAACACCATGAGATGTCTGCTATTCCACGAGACTGCTCATTGGTGAGAAGTGAGTGACTAGAGCTCAGAAGCATCAGGCCAGGTTCAGGTTTGCAGTTTACCTTATAGACAATGAAAAAGTGTTTCAGGAGTGGCATGCCTGGCACACATTTCACTAGCAAAACGGGTAAAACGCTTGAAAATTAATTGCTGAGAGCAAAATGCCTACGAGAGGCTAATGACTCCTCATGGTGAGCCCATGATGTGAGCCAGGAGGTCATAACTTGCCTTTGCCATGGGCAGCTGTTGTCACCAGAAGGACTCGGATGTTACTGAAAGAGGAATCGTTTATGAGCATCTTCAGCTTTCTCTCTTGTACCCTGACAGATGCATTAAACTGGAAGAGTTTATACACCAATGCAATTAATTTTACTGAAATAATACCTCTGCTGTCTTATTAGTTTCAGTAAGTAGATGAATAAGATTCTTCCTTTTGATTCTGAAAACCAGAAATAATGCTTGGTTACCCTTTGAATGGCACCTCACATTCTGATGGCATGTTAAATTAGAGCTCTTGCTCAGGTGTACGGATGCTGTCACTTTACATTTGGGATAATATGACTTGTCTAGCTACTCAGGCTCCCATTCAATTACTGTAGCATTTTAGGTAGCTGGTTTGTCACAGGCACCTGCCTACAGATGTCTGAGCTGAGCAGTGCCATGGGGGGAGGAATTATCCCTTTGGTCAGGCTGCAGAGGTATGTGCTTTTGGAGGCAGAGCGTGCATGCTCATGCTTACTGTCCCTGTGGTCCATGTGACAAATAGTTCATTCCCTGGGACAAGGGATTTTTTCATTAGATACCTTTCAAATAGCACTTATTGGCCATAATGCCCCTAAATGGTTGAAGATTTGGCAGGGCACCAGCTATGTGCTGGTTACAGAGCGTTTCTTTCCCCATGGCAAGGGAAGTCCAAGGGATGAGACACAGTGGTATCTGTGGAAGCTGCAGCTTGAGTAAGGACAAGCCTAACTTGATTCCAGGATATGCTCCAGATGAGCTCAGGGATACTGTCTATAGGGAGAACAGATGAGTGCTTGGCACTGCTGTGAAGACCCCCAGTCCCTCCGGTGCCACTGGAGACAGGTGCTTCCACAGCCACCAGACCACCTGAGTCCACCTCTCCAGGAGCATGGATGTGGGGCTCTGACCCCAGCCTTCAGCTGTAGCACTGGATGCCGCAACAGTCACACAACAGGCTTTCAAACCTGCCCTGAATTTTGCAGATGAGTTTTGATCCCTTCACTTGGCCTGTTCCTGGACAGTGCAACTAAGTGCTCGCCCTCCCTTGGGCATGCTGCAAAGCTCAGAGTCAGTCTTTAATAGTTTACTATGAAAGTAGCTATGTTTTCTATGATTGTCCTCTAAAAACTGAGGAGAATGGACTCTTGCATTTCTTCTGCCCAAACTAGCAAAAACTGCTTGTGGTAACTGACAGACTTTGCCTAACAGCCAAAGGAGAAATGCTAACAGTTCTGTATCTCAAGTTAAGTGGAACAAATCAGGGAGGTTTGGGGCAGCCAGTAATTCTTCTCATAGAAGAAAACGCTACTGAAAGTATCCAATTTAGGGAAGAAAAGGGACAGAATACAGAACAGCAAATTCCCCCCCTCTCCCTCATAGCAAAGCCCTGGAGTTAGAGAAGGGATTTCTGCCAGATATATATAACAGGATCTGTGCAGCGCTGTAACTCGCAGGTCTTTAAACAAAATATTTCCCTCTCAAGTCTTTATTTATAACTAGACTCAGACACATCAAGTGGCACTAAACATATATTCCCTTCATTTGGGATTGTTTTCTCTTTTTTTGCACTGCTCGATGACAGTGATTGATGGATAATGAGGAAGCTTGTTGTGGGCCAACAATTAAACAAACACAAGTTGCATTTTCCAGAGAAAAGATGGCAGGAAAAAAATCAGCTGGAGCTCTCCAGAAAAAAAAATAATAGAGCAACTGAGTGATAACCCCTTGTTAAGCTCATACAGAGGTGTATCAGGGAAATAACTAAAGTTCAAAAGAAATACCATTCATGAGGAAAATAAGTATCTTATCAGGATGGTTCATCAGCTTCAAAATGATCATTAAGGATTTGAAATTTCAGATTATGAAATGTTGAAAATTGAAGCTGCATTTTCCCCACCAGGATGTCAAATGCTGGCTCTCAGAGGCCTGACTCATTAGATAATTACTCAAACCAGTCAGTTTCAGGAAAATTGTGAACATGAAATAAGCTTGGAGCTCAGCAGAGGCATCAGCTGTTACTGGAGTATGACTTTTGGTTTGATTTCTCAGTAACTCACTGGATTCAGTAAGTCAGTGGCCTCCTTCTTTTCAGCTTTCATTATGCTCCCAGTTGGCACCAAGTAATAAATGATTATGAATATGCCTTCTGATCTCTTCAAAATCCGTTTGTTGCTTTATAAGCGTGCTGGGAGCCTGTCTTTGGGAACCCAAACCGACTGCAAGGAAGCGGAGCAGTGACAGACTACTAGCTCTGACATGCTCTCTTTGCTAATAGCACTTTCAGGTTGCTATTGTTTGGTTGCATGGAATAAAAATAAAGTACATACTAAGGGGCTGCAAAAAAGCAAACATTTTATATGGCAAAAGGAGAGACAGTTGTCCATCTGAACTGTCTTGCCAGCTCTTATTTTGCTAGTGCTGGTTTATTAGTTACCTTCTACAGCCGGCCAAGAGTTCTGGCTCAGCAGCCAGCTTGGACTTGCTGCTGACACTGCAGCAACACAGGGGACCTGGACTGTTACAAAGGTGTAGCAACACTCTAGAAAATCCCCAACAAATACTCTGAGTCCACCATTCAAAAGAGACAGGCTTTAACACTCTGGACAATTCTACAAAACCAGGTTCCTTAGTTTCTGAATGATTCTGTTTTCTACAGGTATGTAGGAAAGGGATGGGTGCTGTGGACTAACGACGGTAAGAGTTTAGCCCAGCTATCTCCTGACCTTTGAGACTCTGAGCCTGCAAATGCTTAATTGCAGAGACAGCTTCTATTTGGGCAGTTTAGATACCTGCAAACACAGTAACTGTCAAGACAAAAGACTGTAAACTCTTTGGTACCAGGTTTCAGGCTCTCTGTATAAATAAGTTGGAGAGGCCTCTCGGCCTCAGCCTTTAGATAGCACGTGATGCTCTGGTAAATCCATGGGGGCAAACTGTGCTGCCTAATGGTTTGGTTCACTGATCCCCTCCGCCCCGCCTAGAAAGTGTGGGCCCGCATCTTCTTTGGGGTGCACTCGGCATATGTGGATGGGTAAAATGTGCCCCCCCTCCCCAAAAGAAATAACTTCTGAAATTTCCAAACTGCCTATAACTTTGAGAAAACACAGCACTCTTCCTCTTCCACCCAGCCTGCAGGTATGTACCGAACTGCTCTGAAAACAAGACCTAGCTATGGATGTTTATTCTGCTCCCTCTTCCCTCCCTTCCTGGAAAGCACACTGAAAGAAGGACATTCTTAAAAATAAGAGCTTAAGGAAATTAAAAAATAATAATAATAAAAAAGCTGCACTGAATTAAACACCTCTGTGTGTTATTTAAGAAACTGGAAATGGCAAAAGACAATGGTTAGCCACACACAGACACAAGCACACACAGAGACACAAAACCACACACATATAGCAAGTATTTTAAAATTCAGGAAGACCCTTCCCCAGTGTTACCCTGCTGAAAACAGTGTGATGTTACTGCTGCTCAGAAGCTGAAGAGCAGGCAGCTTGTCTTCCTCTCAGTGCCAGTTGCACCAGCTGTGCAAGTGGGCTTTCTGTAATCCCGCATCAAGATAATGCCTTTCTAATCTTACCCTATAAATGTGGCTCCTGAAAAAGGACACCATCCCCTCTCTGTCATGGCATTTTCTGCAAACAAACACATTCTTCCTTTAGTGCTTCAAAATCACTCCACTGTCCTGAAAGAGCCTTGCATTCAGACAATCTTAATTTTCCAATAAAAATTAACATTATTTTACAGCTGCAGAGTCAAACACAGTTGCTCCACATGTATAATAGACTTATCTAAACACAAAATATATCCCTCCAAACTGAAAATTAATTTAATTTCTTCTTGAAACACTGTCCCTCATGATCTGATACTAGGATCATTTTACTCCTCCTGTTAATTCCTCAAAAGACTTAAGTCCCAAACTTGGTCTGCCGTCCTTAATCACAGGATTAGTCACACTGATTTAATGAATTTCTTACCTATGTAACGACAACAATATTGAGCTACTAATTTGCTTTTTATTCTGAAGGGACAGCAGCAATATCTTGGGTACTCCAAAATTCCTTTTACCTTCATATCTATGCATCTGGGTATCTGAATCTGTGTATCTATGTGTATTGGACATAGCTGAGCCCTCACTGAACTGCATGCACAGGGAATAGTTGCTGTCGAGAAAAACAGTTAGCTATTGCTGATAGTCTCAGGGGCTTTATGAATCTCCTAGATCCCCTGAGTTGTTTCTATCTAGCTTGCTCCTTCTTAACAGGAGTCTCCCCAACATCTCTGAGGGTCCGAGTTTCCAAGCTATACATAAACAGGCAAGAGGACTGAAAACTAGTAAACTGTTTTCAGTCCCAAAAGCCCTTTGAAGCACCTTCTAATCCCTTGGGGGNGGGGGGAAACAACCTACTTTCAGTTTTCAAAATAAAAATATGAAAAGGAATCTTTACTAAGATTTACAGAAGTCTACTCAGGTTTGGAAACAAAGTTCCTCATTCCACTCCTGTATCTGAAATGCTGTTTTCCTCTACCAAAACTTGAACTCCATTTAATTTAAGAAAAAGTGTGTATAATGTAAAACTCCAGAGGTGGACATTGTACCAACCAGACAGACTCAGGATTATGTTTCCTCAACCTTTTCTGTTGTCAAAATAGGCAGACAAAGCAGCTGTATGTACATGGACCAGTGTTCTGGCACCAACCCTACGTTCACCTGTTTTCCCATGTTTGGGACTTCCCAAAGCAACTTATAAAATGTAAGGTAATACTGATTCTGGAGTTCAGTATCATAGTAAAACCTGAAAAATTGCTCCCAGCCTTTTTTAAGGCTGTAAATTCCTTACATACAAGCAAGCACAAAAAATCCTGTATGAAACAAGGTATGGGTATTCCCCAGTTGATGTGTTGGATTGAAGCCACTGGTCCCTTGGGCAGTTTTTCCTGGGCAGCAGAGAGCTTTGTCCAGATTGGGGGACAGCACAGGGAGTGCAACAAGGGGAGCCCATCACTGCCTTGCTGTGGGTCCAGTGGGAAGCTGCAGTTACTCAGAAATCACAGTTAATTCCTTGAACTGACTTATTTACACGAACTCCAGATGAGTACACATAACATTGCCTTTGGAAACAACCCAGCTCCTCGCTTGGAGCTGAAGGAGAAGTGCAAGGCTCCTTTTGGAGCCCATTGCTGCTTGTTAATTTGCTGTCAGGTCTGCAGTGAGTTCTGGGGATGACAGCTTTGTCCCAGTGCAGGGCCTGCCTGCACTGTGCTGCCTGACATGTTTGGTGGTGTCCGCTCTGTCCTGAGTCTCCCTGCTGAGTCAGGTGCTTGTGCCTGGGCGGCCTCTGCAAACACACCCCCCGTGTTTTTTTTGTGTGGTTTTTATGTCTACAGGGGAGTGAATGGACCATTCAGTAAGCACTATTCTTCCCCTTGCACTGGTGAGGAAACATGGAGGAATGCCGGAGGAGACTCCAGCAAGCTCCAGCCGGATACACCAGGAGCCAGAGGCCCTTTCAGGGTAGCAGGAAAATGGAAACTTAGCAATAAAAGGGATGAGGGAGCCTACATGAGGAACCAGGGCTGCTTCTGTGTAGCCACGGGCATGTGTGCACACACAGACACGCAGACACACTGATCCTCCAGTCCTCAGCTTTTCCTCAGGGGGATCCTCCATCCAGCCGGGGCAACCAGAACAAGCAATGCCAGTGAGCCCGCCGGCTGGGCTGGCCTGGCTGAAGGCCAGCAAAAATAAACCAAAGTTAGCAGGATCCGCACCGAGCAGGCCCGGGACACTGGTGCTTTTTGCAGGCTCTTCATTGGGGATGTAACTGCAGTCACTGTCCTCCCCAGCCTTCAGTAAATTCACAAATGCAGGGGCAGAGGAAATGCACAACCGCGGAGGCAGCAGAAGGGAGAACTTCTCTGGGTGCTTGCAAGCGAAAATACTAATGAAGAGAGCAGGGAGGGTCTGAGGGAGATCAAATCTGAGGCATATTGTGTGAGCAAGGGAGCAGAGGCACAGAAAGGACTGTCATGGCCTGAGAGATGGGATTTTGAGGAATAGGAGGGAAGCGCAGGGAACAAAGCAATCGCTGGCCCTTTCCTTATAAGGTTGTTTTAGAGTCCAGTGAGTCCAAGGCCACCTGTTACACCTTAAAAGAGGGGCAAGAGAGGAAAAAGCATTCCTCTTTCTTCACACAGAATTGGCATAGAGAATGTAGAAAAGGAAAATTAAAGTGAGGGGAAAGCTATACTGGCAGAATAAACAATCTTGACAAAGGCTGGTATCTTGAAACTTGCCTGAGGGATTTTGTAAGTCTTTCATGATATGAAAATCGTGAGAGTGAAAGAAGAGAAAAGATTAAATAAATGTAGAGGGGGACAGAACACAAGGGAGAGTATTTTAAAGTTATCACATTATGTTACTTAAAATATGTAAGGGAGGGTCACTCCTAAACAGTGCTGTATTTCCGAGGCAGAAAGAGGACAGATTAGCCACAGTCCCGGAGGGGCAGGAACGCTTGTGAGTCAGCTCTAACACTTACATGCCAGGAGAAAATGCAACATTTTTTCCACCCCAGTATGAATCTTAGGGAAGGAATAAGAGAGGAGGGAATGTTTTATGCCTTGATGTCTAGGAAAAAACCCCAAGGTATTAATGGATGATAAGGACCTGCAATATGCAGGCCAGATTTTAGATATGAGGCCATATTGTGGGGAATGTCATAAATAAGGAGATAAGGGAAGGTAGAATGGTGGGTGTCAGGTTCAGACACCTTGCCTTTCTCAGTCAACAAGAGCAGTGGACTGCTTCAGACCTCCTGGATGGGATTTTCAACATCCTAAAGGCAAAAACCATAAGAAAATGGCTATTGACAGCTGTTCTTTCAGACAGCAAAAGCATGGTCTGGGAGTGAGGTTCTGGGCAGTGCTGCATGTATTGGCTCCCCTCTGCCTGTGAGGAATATGCATTGGCTCCTTTGGTCAAGAAGCTTTTCCAGTGCTAGGAGGGACAATATTTGGGTTTGTGAGATTGGAAAGTTTCTTGAATACAGGCAGTATCTTCAGCAAAGTGGAATGAGAGAGCACCAACCGCTGCTAGGAAACTTTCTGATAAAAGTTTCTGTTCCAGTGAAATGGGTTCAGACTACTTTTTTCTTTGTGGGAAACAAATCTAAGTGTACAATGGAAGGGTGGAGAATCTTTATTGATTGACATTTTTAAGAACAGATGAAGACAAATCTCTGTCAGCAGTTACATTGCAGATCCTGTTTTGCATTGTGCTGGGCTTGCTAGAAGACCACTCAAGGTCCATTCCTAAATGCAAAGTATCGCATTGCATATTTCATTTTTCACTTGATACCAAAGATCAGATTTTTTTTCCCCCCAACACTTCAAATGAGCACAAGAACTTTGTAATTACAGATTCATTGGGTTTTTTATGATTTGCAGTGGTAGGATTGTGATTAACCTGTGAGAGTAGCACCAGCCACAAACTTCTTACCTCCATTCATTTCATGCTTAGCAAAGCCCCAAACATTCTAATGGAAAGAGTTTATGATAAGCTTCTCAAATGTATCCAGAGAGCAGATAAACCTAATTGATTTTGTCTTTCTTTCTCTGCAATTCCACTACTTTTAAGGCCATTTCTTCTGTCCTCTCTCACGATCTGTGTTATGGAGATAAAAATCAGCATCTCAGTTTGAGCAGCTGGAAAAAAGGTACTGGAGGAGCACATGACTGTTGTCTTCTATGTATCACCCAAGACACTGATCCTACAAAAATTTCCATCATGCTGTTCAAGAACTAACATTTTTTAAAAAATGAATGGCAAAGCTCAAGCAGTGTGCATTCTTTGTATTTCAGCACACGTTAGATGATTGACAGTAGCTGAGAAGGCTGTGAAGACTTTAATTACTGAGTGAATATGCTCATAGTGCTGTAAATGTTAATGGCACCCAACATACCAAGTATATGAAAGCAATGAAAAAACTGGGCAACATTAGAATGTGGCTTCATGATTTCAGCCTGTAGACCTGAACTGCTGAAAAGAAATGGAAAGAAAGTAAATCAGATGTGGTGGGTCGACACTGATTGGAGACCACGTGCCCACCAAAGCTGCTCTGTCACTCCCCTTCTCAGCTGGACAGAGGAGAGAAGATGTAATAAAAGACTCATGGGTTGAGATAAGGACAGGGAGAGATTGTTCAGCAATTACTGTCATGAGCAAAACAGACTCAACTTAGAAAAAAAAAAAATTAATTTATTACTAAGCAAAACAGAGTAGACAAACGAGAAATAAACCCAAATCTTAATGATGTCTCCCTCCATCCCTCACTTCTTCCCAGGCTCAACTTTATTCCTGACTTCTCTGTGCAGGATGAGGAATGGGTGTTGCAGTCAGTTAATCACATGTTGTCTCTGCTGCTCCTTCCTCCTCAGCGGAAGGACTCCTCACAGTCTTCCCCTGCTGCAGCATGGTGTCGCTACCACAGGAGACAGTCCTCCACTGCTCAGAAGCATTCCCATGGGCTGCAGTTCTTCACAAACTGCCCCAGTGTGGGCCTCTTCTATGGAGTGCAGAATGTCAGGAACAGACTGCTCCAGTATGGGTCCCCAACAGGGTCATAAGTCCTGCCAGAAAACCTGCTCTGGTGTGGACTCTTCTCTCTGCAGATTCACAGGTACTGCCAAGAGCTTGCTCCAGTGTGGGCTTCCCATGAGGTCACAGCCTCCTTTGGGTGCATCCCTCTGCTCCAGTGTGGGGTCCTCCATAGGCTGCAGGTGAATATCTCCTGCACCGTCAACCTTCATGGGCTGCAAGGGGACAACGTGCTGCACCATGGTCTTCTCCACAAGCTGCAGGGGAATCTGCTCTGACACGTGGAGCAGCTCCTCCCCATTCTTCTTCACTGCCCTTGGTATCTGCAGCGTTTCTCACATCTTCCCACTCGTCCCTTCGGCTGCAAAAGCTACTCCTAGGGTCTGGGTATTTTTTTTTCCCCTTCTTAAATATGTTACGATATGGGTGCTACCACTGTCACTGGTAAGCTTGGCCTTGGCCAGCCTTGGATCCGTCTTGGAGCTGGCTGGCATTGGCTCTNCCCCCGCAACCAAAACCTTGCCATTGAAACCCAGTACATCAGATCATGCTAAACTCATGCCATCTGCAATCTCTGGCAGAAGATTTGTGCTACAGGAAGCCACAATTTCTTAAGATTTAAGGCAGATTATTTAACATGTGTGAACCAAGAGACTGATTTTGGTGATCCACTTGAGGACAAAATTAACACAAAGAGGAGATTTAACTGTAATTATAGACATGTTAATGCCTGTACCACTCTTATTACTAAGGCTCTATCAGCACTACCATTTCAGCCTCCAAGGTATATAACTGACATGGCACGAGTGATGCTCAGCAATCATATTGCCTTTACAGCTCCAGAGACTATCAGAGCAGGCCCTGGACAGGGTCCTACCACAGCAATATTGCACATAAGGGAGAGCAGGAAAGATTAAATGGCTGGCCAAAAATTATGTACTAAACCAGAAGCTGAAGAGAATTAATTTTTATTGCCTGCATAATCTTTGTCCACTGAGTCACTCAGCCTCTCCAAGGCTGTAGACTTGTAGGAATCATAGACTGGAAATTGCTTCTTAAGACTTTCCCTCCTAGACCAGAGACTTATTATTGCTTGGAGCAAAATGTTTTCTGTTGCCTTTTCCACTCTGTAGGCAGTAAGGGACAGACAACCCTATGGTCTGTCCAGATGTGTTGCGGTCAGGTTAAAATATGCCCAGAGCTAAGCTGGATGCAACTTGGAGATGTCTGTAAGATAGGGCTCCTATGATTGCAGCCAGTTCCTGGGCTGCCTCTTTAGCCATCCCTCTCAGTGCATCCAGGCTGTTACTGTCTCCTCCACTCCTAACTCCAGGCAGTCCTAATACATGGTATGGGCCAGAGACCCCAGAAATGGGGAATCCTCTCGGCTCACGACCCTCTTCTGGCACTCTGGGAAAGGGCTGGTCCATCTCTGGGGAACTGCAGTCAAGCTGGACACAGGGCTGTCCTCTCCTCAGCCTGTCATGAGTCCAGACTGGATTTATGGGAATGTGTCAAAGCCTGGCTAGTACTAAAGACCCTTGACAGGACTTAGGGAGCATATAAACAGGAGGGGATTCAACTTTTTAAAAGAGCAGACAATGGCAGGACAAGGGGGAGTAGATTAAAACTAAAGGAAGGAAGGGTTAGACTAGATATTAGGGGGAAGTTTTTTACAGAAAGAGTGGTGAGGTGCTGGAACAGGCTGCCCGGAGAGGTGGTGGATGCCCCGTCCCTGGAAGTGTTGAAGGCCAGGTTGGATGGGGCCCTGGGCAACCTTGTGTAGATGCAGGCCTGGAGGTTGGTGGCCCTGCCTGTGGCAGGGGGGTTGGAGCTCTGTGATCCTTGGGGTACCTTACAACCCATGCCATTCTTTGATTCTATGATTCTATGACTATGTATTTCAGGACCATTTAGAAAGCTTGCCAAACTTAGTCACATCCCAAAATTTTCTAAAAGACACCAAGGAATGGTATAGCCATGTAGAATAACCCCAAAACAGGAGGGCACAGAAGACTTGGTTAAAGACTCAGGACTGTAAGCACCTCATAAAAGTAGAGTGCAAGTCTCACAAGGCACACATCTGGAACTGACAGGAGCTTTCAGAAGCCTCTGGCAATGACTTTGAAACCTCTTTCTCAGATGAGCAGGGCTTACTGAGGCAAATAATTGCTTTTAAATCAATAGGAAGGCTGGTATGAACAGTAGCTTTCAGCTCTTGCAGATAAGGTCTGCTCACATCACTTCAGACTGCCTTTTGGGACTTCTATGCCCCAGCACAAGGAGAGCTGGACACAAGCAGTGCCTGGGGAATCACATCTGCTGCACACCCCCAGCAGAAAGTTTCTTCCTGCAGGACCGCCAGCCCACCTTATGGCACAGACCTGGGGAAAAAAAAGGGCTGGGCTGTTTGCAGAGAAATGTCAGATGTGGTTTGCATTCTGCCCATAGAGTCTCAGAGCATAAGCATGATGCAGGGACCAAATTATTATTCTGCATCTACAATGTGTCTCTTACGTAGGCTCAGATCAATCGGCATTGTTTCATATGTGACCTTCACGGTGGATACTGCTCATGAAGAGCACATGATAGCTCTTGCAGCAATAAAAAAAAATGTTTAAATAGCAGCTTTTATCTGTTGTCATCAGTTTATATCATGGGGTTTTTCCTGGGCCTGTTTGTGTTGTTATCTCATCCAATCTTCCTTATTAGCCACATTGCAACTTCCTACTTAGTTGATGAAGTTTCTTAAAATATCTACTCCAAGTGATGAAAACAGAGCTGATGATGTGTTTATCTAGCCTTTTAATGTGATGTGCTATGTTCTAAACCAAAGCAGAAGAAATTTTTGCTTCTGTCTTTAGTTATTTTCTGTCTTTTTCATCCCAGTCTCTACTCTTCCTTTTTTTTAATCCACGGTTTGACCCAGATAGCACATTGCTTAAAAGTCACGTCTGACTTGAGTTCTGCATCTCTATTATTCCAGTGACTTTGCTGTTCCCATTAAGTAAAATGATTTAGTTCCAGAGCTCTTGATTAAAGAAAATGAAAGATCAAATCATTTGTCATTGAGTTAGGATCATGATAAGGGCCATGATACTTAAGAAGGAGAATTATTAAAATGTCACATACAGCAAGCTGTTTATTATTTTGACAGTCTTGTGGCATTCTTCTCTATTAACACAGAATGATACATTATTTACAAAAAAAAAAATGCCCTAAACCAACCTCCACTGAAATTAAATAAAGTTATTGACTGCTCAAGACCTGCATAAGTCAGGCTGTTCCTGAACCTGGACAGAAGAGCACAAAGCTAAAGAACAAACTCTGTTAGCACATTGTCTTTAGGGACAGAGACTGCAAAATGACTGTGAAATCATCAATCCCATTCTCTAATCTGTGCACAAACCCACTGTTGCAGGGCTGTAGAAGTCCGTACGCTCCCTTTGACTTTCCCAGAGGTGATGGCAAAGCCTTTCCTCATCACACCAATGCTGCAGTTGCTGTCACGGTGGGGTGGCCCAGCCTCTCTTCAGAAGGAAGAACCCCTTGCTGACACACACTTTGTTTTGAAGCAGAAGACTATTTCTGGATGCCACAGGGCTGACTCACCAAGCTGAGTTCAAATCACCAACCACAGGACTCAGTTCCTTTTACTTTACTGCTTCAG
Organism: Zapornia atra; assembly: GCA_013400835.1. NCBI lineage: Eukaryota > Metazoa > Chordata > Aves > Gruiformes > Rallidae > Zapornia > Zapornia atra. The sequence continues at coordinate 98,198 of VZTU01008125.1, forward strand.
TTTTATTTCTTTGGAATAAAAGAAGAAGCTTCTGAACACATGCTGAATATACTCTCAATATCTTTCCCTTCGGTGCTGAGCACAGGCTCAGCAGAAACCTTGCCTTGTGCCTTTCGGAGTTAAGACTGATCTTCATGCCCCTCTCCCCCCCTCTCCCCCTTCATCCAAGTACCACAGTATTCAATGCAAATATCTGTCATAACTAAAAGGGGTTCTTCACCCATTCTTTGTTGGCATAAAACTCACATGATCTGCTAGTTGTCACCTTATATTGTCTTGCATGCAGGCCTTGGCAGTCACCATCTGGAAGCTTTAATTTCATCACTGTGAGAGATTCCCATGAAAAGCTGTGTGAGCACATAGAGCAACCAGCAGAGAGCAACATGCAATTCGATATGAATTTTAGGTGAAGCCATTTATTAGGTGAAATCACACAGATTCTATACCTTTATTACTGCAAACATGGCAAGCTAAAAAACTGCTAATTGGTTACACACACTGTTCACACCATATTGATTGGTTAGTAATTATAATGAGTTCTGATAAACCTATCTTATAGCAAAATATTGTTAGTTTGCCTTTAATACCTAAAAGCATCCGCACACCTCCTGTTTTGAACCTCTTGTTATGGCTGGTTCTTAACATGTTCTGCTACTCCCAAATACCTTCCCATAACTGCTTCTTGGTTTAGGGTAGCCTGTACCCCTATCAACAAGGCCGCTGTGTTTTGAGAATGTGATTATTAAGATCCTTTCTGCATGAGTAACTTTTCCTCTCTCATGGGAACAGAAGAATATTGTCAGGGCCTAAATCTTGGGAGAAGAGAGCTAGGCCGCCGGCAGGCCTGCTGTCTTCCCCGACAAGCACACATGGCAGAACTGGATCCCATAGGGCTAGTCTTCAACGACCTATTAGTAAAATATTTTTAAAGGGGTCTGGCTAGCCAACGATCCAGCAGGCCTGTGGATCACCAATTCCAGTCCCCTGCTGTCATGGGCAATTATGTCTTGTTATTTCTTTAATTAATACAAAACTACATTTAAATTAATCATCTGTTGCCCATGAGAAATGGAGGTGTTTGAGAGACCTGGAAATCTTTTCCTGTATTCCGGCCTAAATTTTATTTACAGGCAATTTATACCCATCTGGTTTCGTGTAAAGTACCATCTTCATCCTGAAAAGCTTTTCTCCTTCCTATACATTGACCCCTCAGTGTATTTACAGTCAACTGTCACAACTATCCCCAGCCTCTATTTTGCCAGGCTAGACAAGCCATACTGGCTTAGCTTCCTTCCTTTTCTGTTGATCATCACCATAGCCCTGCCTGGATCCATCCATTTTTTTGGGTGGGCTTCCTTAACCAGAAGGCAGACTGAGAGTCTGGAGAGAAGGAGTCTCCTTCTCTGGAGATATTCAAGTCTTGTCTGGACACCTATCTATGTAATATGAGCTAGGGAGCCTGCTTTGGCAGGGGGGTTGGACCTGATGATCTCTCGAGGTCCCTTCCAACCCCTACGATTCTGTGATTCTGTCTAGCACAGGACTGCAGGCAACTCCAGAGGAAGTTTCACCTTGGCCTTATATGATGCTATAAAGACTTTTTCCACTGAGAACATTCCATTTTTTTTTGGCTTTTTGAAAAGGACATCATGTTGGCAGCCTAATAGTCTTCCTGTTTATTGAATGAGGCCTGTGTTTGTCTCCTTTTCTGGCTTGTTCCCATAATGTGAGTGAGTGTGCACATCAGGTGATGTGCTTCACCAGACTGGTGCTTGCATTCCCTCTATTTGTAATCTCTGCGGAGTTAGGCATTAAGATTAAGGTTCATACTGGGTAACATGGCAGCTTGGCACAGCAAGACATACGGTTGAGAGGGATGTGCCTGCATGGAGCAAGGAGATGCCTCCAAGCTCCAGGTGAGCACCCTCTGCAAGGCCCCAGTGAGGGGCTGGCTGCAGGCACTCAGTAACAGCAAAATATGAAGAGCTGTTGGGCAAATTTGAGAAATCATTAGAGGCAATGTATATCAAGTTAGTTTCAGACAGGCTAGCAGAAAATTAGGCAGCAGAAAAACATTGGAAGGAGAAAGTTCAGGAGAGAAACAAGCCCAAGTTTTTCACTGGCAGGGGTTAGAAAGCAAGTTCAGTTTTAGCTGGTCAATAGATACATTATTAAATTCCATTGATTAGGATCAGACATTATTAAATCATGTGCAGTTATCTTACATTGTTTAAGACAATTTATTGTTAGTGGTAGAAGTGTAAGAGGAATAATGTAAGTCTCCTGTCCCCCAGCATGTGTGTGGAAGTCAGTATTTCCTTGCACCTTTCTCACTGCAGCTGGGCTGCTGTGGAGCAGGAGAGATGAAACCCCAGGTCAAGAGGGCAGCAGTATCTAAGAAAGTAACTGTGCAGCATAGTGTAGTGGTTACTCACCCATGTATGAGAAAAGCCTCCTCTAGGTCCCATCCCTGCTCCCTGAATTGGTTCTGCATCTTGCATTAGGCAGTTACCTGCTTAAATTTTTGTTCAGGTGATTGAAATAAGGCTTACAAAGACAACACCAATAAATTCTGAAGGATGTAGATTAAATTACAGCTGTGCTCATTTTCATCTGAAAACTACAGTTTTACTCTTAAAAGCTCTATTCCAGGACTTTTAATTCAAAAGCTTGAGAAATATGTAATTATTTTATTTTACTTTACATTGTTTCTTTTCCCCCCCCAATAACTGAATTCAATAAACTTATTAATAACCTGGGATTTACTGACCTCTAATGGCTAAAATCAAAGCTTCCACCTTTTGTTGAAATGTGCCACTAAAATGAAAGGATAGCTTCAGATTCAGTCGCTTTTTTGAATCAAGACATTCCAGATTCAAAAACACATCTCCTTCTGGTGGCAAAGAATCACTTATTACCTGGACTGAATAGGTGGGGTTTTTTTGATGATGTAAATTATCAGTCACTTTCCCATTCCCTGTAATTAGCATGATAAGGAGAAGACAAGAAGCTGGGGTGCTTGAGTTAGTGGTTTTTAATCAGTTTTACAGGCCCTGCTGGTAGGAAAGAAGCACTTGCTGTCAGCAATTTTAAGCTGTTTACCTATTTACAGATTAGGTTTAATGTATAAGCACGTTTACCCAGGCAGTTTCACTAAATATTCATATAGGAAATCTGGGTTGGAAGAGGTGAGTTTTGCATCATCATCAGGATTTATGAAGACTGTGCCTTATTCTGACCTCTGGTGTCAAAGATGTAAACCTAAATCCCAGGCAGCTCAGCGCTGTGCTTTGTTAGCCCCTGCATCCTGCTGGCCCTTGGCAAAGGAGGAGGCTGGTGGGAAATGGAGGCATTTTAACCTGCTTGGATTAAAATAGATTAAAAATAAGGCTTGCTATCATTATAGGATCCAGCTAGCTGTATTATGAGCACAAGCTGCATTTTCCCTGTCAAGGTCAGGCAAAGGGAAGGTCAGCCCTTTTCCACTGTTTCCACCTCTGCTGAAAAACAGCCACCAAGGGGACCTCTGTTCATGCCCCTAAGCCCGAAGAATCACAAGTTATCTGTACTTATGGTGATGGCTCATAAGTTTTATCCTCTTGCCAGGGAAGGAAGCACAAAAGATTACAAAATAGATGGATAAATATTATTGAAAATGGGATAAGAAATTATGCACTATAGCTTGATGCCCTCTAACATGCACCATTGTTTTTTAAGAAAAGCGTAAACCTCTTGAAGGTTTAACTGCATAGTCAGAATGAGCCAGTCAATCAGAGAGTACCCTCAACTGTCAACGTGCTTTTACTGTTTTTATGGCAAAGCTCTTCAGGGCATTAACAACATTTTTTCCATGTAATAAATGGGTGCTTTATTATTTCAGTATATTAACAAGTTAGAGTGGCAAAAACCATGATCATAGGATAAATTAGTTTAGCATAGAGATTAAAATCCCCTGTTTTAATTAAACTGTAATTTATCATACATCCTAGTTACTCAGTGGAATAGGCTGCCCAGGGGGGTTGTGGAGTCTCTTTCTCTGGAGATATTCAAGACCTGTCTGGACACCTACCTGTACGATATGAGCTAGGGAGCTGCTTTGGCCGGGGGGTTGGACCCGATGATCTCTTGAGGTCCCTTCCAACCCCTACAATTCTGTGATTCTGTGATCAGTTATTTTATTTAATACTGCCTTCTAGGATTAGAAAAATGCTGGTTACTTTGTAGTCCTAGAGATCCTGTGTCACCCTCATGGAAAGAAGGTGAGCAAAATACCACACTTTGAATTTTGCCCATCTGTGAGGATGAGATTCTCACAGATGAGTGATTTCACACAGCTCTGCTTACCCACATCAGATCCCACAGGTAAACTAGTACGTGTTCATTAGCAGGGGCTCTCAAGACTGTTCATTGAACTATAATTTCCTTGTGAACATATGGTGGTGGTTTTACAGAACTTGTAAAAACCTACCGTGCAGGCTTCTGCAACCCAGTGGGTCCTTGGCATTTTCTTTGCAGTTAAACGGCATTTTCAGGGTAGAGGTTTTTCACCTATTTGGGGCATCTGCTTTATGATGCAGAGACTAAATGAGCTCCTCTTCTGAGGAGGGCAGCTCTGCTCTGTGCTTGTCTACTTTTAATGACCAGCATTCAGTGGTGGTGAGAGACCAGCCATGCATGCTGTGAGTGCTGCACCTTTGCTACGTTCACATTGGTGTGTGATATTGACAGCAGTGGAATAGGTCTGTCTCCACATTTCCATGTGGAGGGGGGACAAGTGGAATGTCCTTTTGATATTGCAGTGGGTTGACACAGCTCCAGCTGGGTCACTGCATTTTTAAACTCTGCCAAAGCAGTGTCTCCCCTGGTGCAAAACAGTGCTACCACAGGGCCTGGCATCAGTTCACACAACTGTCAAGGCCTCTGAAGAGTGATGGGAGAGAGGTCTTTTCTGGAAAGACATTACAGCTGATTTTCTTGACCTTTCTTACTTCCAAGCAGCAGGGTGGAAGTTTGCCTGTACTTTGTGAAAGTGCTCTTTAAATTACTGAAGAGAAACAGCTTCTCCCCGGGTTGCCCATTTCAGTGCTTCATGTTTTCAGTATCACCAGTTTTCCCTGTATGACACTGTCAATGGGATGTGACCAGAGCCATAGGAGTTAGCTTATGGAGCCATCAGTTGCTACCTATGTTCTGTTTCTCTCTCCTTTTAGTCACTGTGCAGGGAAAGCAGACCTGGATAGTGCAAAATAATAAGCTGGTTAGCAGCAAGAGGAGCTGTCGTATTGGTTTTCAGGCACAGCAAAGCCCACTGCACTTCCTCACTCCACTCTTTTCTCCTCAGTTTGGTCCCAGTCTTCTGTATGAAGAAAACCAAAAGATGACCAGCACCTGGAGACTAGCATTAGTACCATTGTACAGAAATAATTTTTTTTCTGTAGCTCTTTGTACAGCTTTAACACTTCTGAACAATGACTAACTCTGGAGACCTGTTATCATGGTCTGTTCATTCACTAAGTCTCTGCATGCTGGAGACTGCCCGTTACAGGGTTTCCACAGTTACTGGATTTAAAAGCAGAGCCTGCAGAATTCACCTTGTGCTCTGGAGAGGTACTTGTATTCAGGCAAACTTGTACCAGAAGTGATACTGGTCAAACAGTAGATTCATTGTATCAGTGAACAAAAAGATTTGAGGCTGTAGTTCAGCCATGTTTCACTGCCTAAATCACCAAGAAGAAAATGTTTAATTTTTTTTGTTTGATTCTTAGATTTTTGATGCATAGGTCTGCTTCATTTTACTGCCAGAAAACCACACAGTGCTGAACTAATTTCTTTGGAAAAGAGATGTAGCCCTGAAAAGAACTTCTTTGGCATTTGTTGTATGTATCTATAATGCTTATTTACCATATTTCTGCTTTGCACTGTGCCTAAGATGCATCTTTAATCAAAATACAACATCATTTTTTTTTACCAGACACATACCATTAGTCTTGTTGCCTTCCCATTGGTTTCCTATCAGATTGCACACTGATTTCACAGTCTGCTCCATCCACATTCCAAGTCCTGAGCCAGACCTGCAGAGCAGTCTCCAGCTAATCTGCTCTTTGGTTATGTTCCTGAGGGCAGCTGCATTAAGGTCTGAAGCAGCAGGATGCCATGTTTGCTTTCCTTCAGTTATTAACTCAGGTCAGTTGGAGATGGGGCACATGGCAAGTCTGCATTCTGAATTAAGTTGTGAAATTGGCTGCTCAGTCTCTATCTTGGCACTTAAAAGAAGACCAAAGAAATACTGGTTCTCTGCAGAATAAGTGCTGATAATTTTATTTTGAAGCTATTGGTTTGGTACTCTGAGACTTGGATGTGAAGGATACCATAGGAATGTAAACAGCTGCAGTGCCTTCCCTCAAGCACTGTCTGGTCTTATTTAAAATATCTTAAATTATAAAATTCATACTCCTTCCTTTGGGAGGCTGTATCACAGTCTAATAACTCTCTGCACCAGGCAGTTCCTGAGATAGCCAGGCCCATTTTCATGGGGTCACTTTGCCCTGTAGCTCCAGCAATTTGTCACCCACCTTGATGTTTATGGCCCACAAGTATTATACACTTCATAGATGCAGCAAAGTAAAAAAAAAAAGGAAAAGAATTGATGAAAATCTAATGGAAGTATCATCTGCAGGTTACAAAAGATGGTGAGAGAAGTGGTTTTTCCTGGCAGACTACAGCAGTGGTGGTTATGTAAAGCACTTCTACCCGGGACCAAATCATCTGTCTATGAAGTGCAATGCTTTAAAAATAGTTCTTTGTAAATGAATCCCTGCAGCCCCTTAATCCCTGTTGCTCTTTCCATTACTTTCAGGGTACTTACATCTTTCTTCTACTTAAGTGGTTAGGACTATAAGCAGCTTTTAAGGGCAATCTCAAGAGGGAAGAGCGGAAGGAGCCTGTTCCCTGCTGACTGACGCAATTATTCCAGATCGCAATCTTAGATGCTGTTTGCTCTTCTTTAAGTACCATAAAAGTGTTTTGCATGCGGATTCTTTGTGTAAGGAAGAAAAGGGGAATTTACAAACAAAACCAGCACATAATTTTATTGGAAATATTATTAAAATGGGATCACATAGTAAAAAAGAAATGGTGCGGAGAGTCTGATTTTCCCTTTTGTCACGTCAGGTATCTGTCATCCATTATTTTAATCAGGGGGACCTTACTCTGCCAGAGCCTTGCAAAAATTATGATGTGAGAACAATGCTTGCTGTTGTTGGCTATTACTATTTTATGATTTTTTTTTTTAAAATGAGTAAAAAGGAATACAAGCAGAAAGATTTTGGGCAGTTTCTTGGTGGGACCCCTCTTTTCTGGATTTTAGTGTAACATTTCCGCTATCGACAGTGAGCCTTGGTGCGTGTCACAAGCAAATAAAGCAGTTTATAGATTAACAAAGAAATATCAGCTAAAACTTGATTGATCTTGCTTGTGAAATATATAAATGTTTCACACAGTCAGTAATAAAAGATTATTGCTAAGCCATATGAAACAAATGACAGTATTTAATCAGAAAGAAGCAATTCAGTAAGCAGTCTGGAGACAGGCAAACTATAAATCATTAACTAAATACCACTCTTTCTTTCTGCTCATCATAGTTTGCATATAATTCTTCTCTGTAGCCTCCCCTCCAAAATGTTTTCAGCATTTTGCTTCTAGCAATAATAATTATTTGGACAGTCTGGAAGTGGAACAAGAACATGAAGATGAATCAGTGCATGTTTTTCTTGTACTTCACCGTAACCGACAGGCTCCTTTGGGAGAGGGATTCTGGTGGAGCAGCTTTCTATCAATATCATTGTAATGCGCTTTAATATTTAAATCCTGTTACAAGGGCTCTGAAGGAACAGCTACGAGTTGAGAGCTTTTCCTCATTATGTTATGAGGGCTTTTCCTCCTTCCTCCTTGTCTTCTTCCTGCTACTGTTTCTTTATTAGTCCGTGGGAGTGTTGTTTGGCAGGGGCAGCGAGCAGAAAGGAGCCAGGTGCATTGAGTGAACATAACCGCATTATCAGGAGACAAGAAGTGTAAGGTAGAAGATAAATCATTATAATAAGACCAAGTGAAGAGGCCTGTGAGCTGCAGGCTGGGGGAAGCTGTGGGATCACATTGGGATTTGCCTGCTCTTCTGACTTAGCCTAGTCACTACAATTGCTATCGCCCAGAACAGGTGCTGGAGGAGATGGGACCTCTGCATGTCTGGTTTTCTGCTCCTGTGAGATGACAGAGCAAGGGAGCACTCAAGAGAACAGCAAGTTTTGCTTGGTGTAGGTTAACCCACTTTCTAAACATACTTATTTCCACACAGTCAGCTTTCACTCTTAAAGTAGCACAGACACTTTCAGTGCCCATGTAAAAAACACTTCAGCTGTTGGGAAAAAGTCTCTGTGACTCATTCAAATTTGCAAAGCCAGTCTCTAACCATAAGGAATAATCAAGTAAGGAGAAACAGCATCCTAGGAAAATTTTCCATGTTTTCTCTCTGAACTTGATCATCAGTTGCTCAAATGTAAAGAAGTTATTCCCTGGTTTATGCTTCATAAATTGATAAAATAATTAGTTCTTTGGAAATGCTCATAGACTTACCAACATAAATTGAAACGTCCTTTTATGTCAGTAGCACTTCCATCTCCCCAGCTGTAAAATGCAGAAAGAAGTATTTGATTGATTGGTGAATCAGACTGGGGGGCATTGCTATACTTACAATGCATTACTTAAATCGATATTTGGATAATATGAAGAGTAAATGGGAACTACGGGAAATAGTAGTAGAAGACCTCAGTCATATAGAACATATATCAATCAATCAATAAAACATTTCAGGTTCAGATTAGATGTTAGGAAAAAAAATTTTCACTGAAAGAGTTGTTGGGATGTGGAACAGGCTGCCCAGGGAGGTTGGTGAGTCGCCATCCCTGGATGTGTTTAAAAAAAGGGTAGATATGGGATATGGGACATGGGATATGGTTTAGCATAGGACAGGAATGGTTGGACTTGATGATCTTAAAGGTCTTTTCCAACCTTGTAGTTCTGTGATTCTGTGATCTACTCCACCAGAAAGCAATATAGCATATATGAATATTAAGTGCTTGACATACCTGCAGTTTCATGGAAAGGCTCCTACAGCATGTGGCAAGATCAGTCACTAGAAAATAATGTTTAAAAAAGCCCCTGCGAATCACAGTTCATTTCAATATGTGTTCTGAAATAGACAGTTACTATTTTTCTAAATTACAACCAGCCAGCTGGTGTTTAATTACAATAGATTGATATTTCTTAAACTGTGGAGAGTTTCCAGCAATGAGTAATACATTTCAATACCTTTTAGTGAAATAAGAAAAGACTTTGATCTTAAGAGATCAGGCTTTGACATTAAGGAGTCTATCACTCTTCCTTGTAGTGTAGAGAGTGCTGGTAACAGAAATCTAAGGAAGACAAGCCTTAGACAGAAAAGAAATTCATAAACAGCTCATTCTTGATAGATTTCTTATTTGGTGGTAGTATGTAAGATGTCATCTGGATGCTATTTACACATGCTATTTGTGAGGTACATAAAAACTACAGGGAGTGTACAGTTATTGCATGGACAGCCAAAGTTCTGGTCCAGTGCATGTCTGAATACAGTAGTGAGTGAGCACGTGCCATATGGCAGAAGAATTAGGGATCATTATGAAAATGGTAGGGATGGTGAGCAGCTGTCTTCATTTCTTGGGAAGACCTTGGTTTAAAAAGCCAGCTGCCCTCAGGCCTTTTGAACAGCACCCCTGTAAACTTCTGGCTCTGGGCTTTGCTCCTTTTCTCCTGCAGCAGTCACTGAGCCATCTCTTATCTACCAGCCCCACAGAGACAGATGGGAACGTGCCCATTGGCCCTCTGCTGCCTTGGGAGCACTTTCCTGGGGAAAAAACAGGGACTCATCAGCACTAGCCACAAGTAGGTGAAATATTTAGACCTTGATGGCATTTGATCTGTCACCTGTTTCACCTCTTCACCTATTTTTCTTTCATTTTACTTATATCGTGCTGTGGTCAAAAATGTCATATTGTGGCAATTAACACTGGAGAATAAAGAAGAATATCTTACAGAAAAGTTTACAAAATCAGCATTATTAATGTTCTTAATTACTAATACAAGCTAACAAGACAACCTTATTATTGTGATATCTGAATGCCTATTTGTATGCATTTTAAGTGCCCAAGTTTTTGAGATCCTGCATTCTGTTGGTTTTGGTATGTCAACACCTGTGAAAACCAGATGGACATGTTCAGGTTGCTGCAGGTTGAGGTGCAGCTGCGGAAGGCCCTGGCTGACACCCAGCCCTGATGGAGAGACCAAGGCCAGCAGAGCCCAGCTGCCCATCACACAGCCTTCCTGCTAACACAGCCTGCTAACTCCCTGCTAACACACTCCCTGCTAACTCCCTACTAACATACAGCCTTCCTTCACACTGTAACACACAAAATAGGTAAAGGATTAAAGAACCAAGGCTTACCAGCACTACCTCCATTTTGTTACTATACAGGAATTGTGTATCCTGATCTAAGAAACCAATATATTCAAGCCTGAAAAAATTATTAACATGTTGCATAGGTCCCAAATAGATCTTGATGGCAAATATTTGCCTGGTCAAAAATGGGAGCATGCTCTGCTGCAGCAACTTCCAGTTTCCAGATTCTTCCTGTCCAGTTCTGGGCTCCCTGGTATAAAAAAGGCAGGGACCTCCTGGAGAGAGTCCAGAGAAGGGCTACAAAGATGATTAGGGGCCTGGAACATCTCCCCTATGAGGACAGGCTGAGTGAGCTGGGACTGTTTAGTCTGGAGAAAAGAAGACTTAGGGGGGACCTAATTAGTGTTTATAAATATCTTAGGCAGGGGATGCAGGGGGAATTGGCCAGCCCCTTTTCAGTGGTCTGTGGGGACAGGACTAGGGGCAATGGCTGTAAACTGGAGCACAGGAAGTTCCGCACCAACATGGGGAAGAACTTTTTCCCAGTGAGGGTGACAGAGCCCTGGGACAGGCTGCCCAGGGAGGTGGTGGAGTCTCCTTCTCTGGAGATATTCAAGTCTCGTCTGGATGCCTCCCTGTGCGATATGAGCTGGGGAGCTGCTTTGGCAGGGGGGTTGGACCCGATGATCTCTTGAGGTCCCTTCCAACCCCTACGATTCTGTGATTCTGTGATGCTTACCACATTTTAGCATTTCAGAGTCAGCGAAGCTACACTACTGAAAAGTATATCCCACTTCATTTAGTTGTTTACTGTCCTGACCTAAAACCTACATTCATATTGGAAAAGGTGAGGAAGCTCTTTGCAGGTGCACTTTCAGATATCTCTCTGTTCTAGCACAATCTGAATGAAAAGCTGAATGTGTGTTGGCGCAGTTGTTAGCTGATACAAAGTAAAGGTGCTTTTACCTGATGTGTGCTGGCATGGAAGAGAGCTGAGAGGGGGTGACACAGGGTACCAGCAGACAGAGCAGTATGGCTGCCTCCAGGTTGTAGTGCGAGGCCCTGCTGCCTGGAAAGGTGTCGGCTCAAGATCCTCCGCTGGAGAGAGGAAGAACCGCTTACTCTTTCATGGAGATGACACCCCCACCCCCATTTCCTTCAGTGCCTTCTCTGCTGCCTCAGCGGGGAGGATGGGCCATGACAGGGTGCCACCCGCCTCCTACTGTATTCCAGCCCCGGCACCTAAAACGTTGCTTACCCACTGTCTGTCGTAGGTGTGTTGTATGGCAGCTTCAAACTGACATTTCGGAACCCCTTAATTATTTTATCCCATAGGATAAATATAGATTTTTAAAATGTTTTATCCCAGAGGATAAAATATGGCTTTTTTGCAGTGATAGCAAATGTCCACAGTGTGGTGCCAGTGTAATGGTGATCTGGGCCCCTTCAAGGCAATGGTGACAGCTTCTGAGGAGAGACGGTGCCTGATTTTTTTTAAATACTGAGTCAAATCGTCTTCCTCGTCAAACGTTCAAATACTGACACAGAGCAAGGCACTGGTTTTTCAGGCCTTCTGGCCTCTGATCTCCCAGTGTTACACGGTCCTAAAGCAGTGTGGCTCAATCATCTCAGCTGGGTACCAGTCCTTTAGCAGAGTCACCACCCTTGGACAGGTCAAGTACAAGACCCACCAATGAGGAAGGACACATGAGCCCCAGCACGAGCACTGCTAAGGCCTCTTGGGGTGCCCACTCCCACTAGTGACTGTAGGAGAACTGGAGGAGAGTGGGGTGTGAGTTTTCAAATTCTTTCTGGTGGCAAAATTGGATTCCAAGTACTCCCCCCAAGTTTCATCTTTCTCAGAAACCCACAGTTTTGCCTGCAAACATCTACTTGTTTTTGTTGATATGGACCATGTGAGGTGGACGGCAGGTTATCCAAACCTACCTGTGGTTTGAGGAATACAGTACCAGTGACAGACCTTTTACCTAAGGACAGTTCAGCATCAGGTCGGAAAGGGAAAAGGGGCAGTGACATGCCAGGGAGCCCCACAGCCTCTTTGCATTTTGCTAAAGGAAAGTTGTTCTTAATGATGCCAAAAACCCTCTGCAGTGCCAAAGCCATGACAATGGAGCCTGGATGGGCTGACACAACCAGCTGAAGTGTCCTTCAAGGCACAGACAGATGTATCATGGACTAGAACAAACTACAAGTAAATGACTTACTGGTATTTCTTTTTCAAGATCTCTTCAGGTTTGAAAGAGCTTTTATGGACAGTGAGTTAAACAGATAAAGTGTCCAAAACCCTTGACAGTCATTTTAACAGACATAGAGAAAAGAGGCTCATCTTGGTTTTCCTGCTACTATAATGCTCAGCAGACAGTATCCTAAGCAATGTTAATGACTGCTTCTGTCTTTATGAGCTTGTTGCCTCTGTAACTAGCAAAGGCAGATTTGCACATCTCTCTCCCAGATGTTCACTTTACAGTGTTAATCATTGCCTACAAGAGAGACTGAAATCCCAGGATTATACAGTTTTGTGCCACCACCAGTAACAACCATAATGTTCCCCACCTCACGCACTGATGTGTATTTGGAGAGTTCATTTGTTAATACTACAGCTGTCAGTTACACTATACACTACACCTGTTTGGCCCCAAAACATCTAGAGCATGGCATTTTCCTATCAGATATAATGTAAGAGTCTGCAAAACCCTCATGATTTTTAATGAGTGTAATCCTGAAGACTGATAACCCCTCAGTAGAGTATAAAGAATGAATGCTTAGTGACATAGATTGCAACACATTTCTAAACTAAAAAGCCATTTATGAAAATAAAAATTGGAAAGTAATGAGAAATTCACACAAGCTGTAACATAATAAAAAGTGTCTGCAGTAATACATCATCACTTCAAGACATCTACTCTAGGGCTATTGATAATTTCACTACTGGGGTGGCTTCCTGAAGGTTTTCTGTAGGAACAATGTCTGAGCATTTAAAATCTGAGAGAAATGAGCCTGTATAATTTACAACTCAACTTTAATAATACATCTTAGATCATGGCCCTTAAAAATGTGAAAAATATAGGTAGAATATCATGACAGTGTGTAAACTATGAAGGCACATGTGATAAATACCAAAATCTGCATGCAGCCCTAATGAAAGTTGTGGGAGGATGTGGGTTGCAGTAAAAGGTAGAGAGGGATCTTTTAACCATACAGCAGTGTGTGTAGCATGAAGGAATTTCAGCACAGAAAAGGCTTTGCTGAAGTACTATCTGAAATGTTTGTAGGAGAACTCTGATAGAAATTAAAATTCTGTGTGTCGGAATAAACAATGCAAAGCAGACAGCTGTAAGCTTATGAGACACAGGGACCTCAAATTACCATTTCTGGCAATCTAAAGAGATCTCATCAATCACCCATGTAATTTGTCATTTTTCTTTGTTAGACTTTGAGTCCTCTTCCAGGGCTGGTGGAGAAGTGTCTTGCATCTGTAATGTAAGCCAAGGAGGAATCTTTTCCAGTGTGTCTTCTGCTGATTGGAAATGTAAAACCAGTTATCATAGCCACTGCATGGCAAGTTAGGATGCTCATGCAAGCTTTCTCATGTGGCCTTAAAGCACAAAATACTTCCCCCCCCCCAGGTAACACCTAGCAGGGGCAATTAGAGAGAAGCTGCAGGACTGCCAGCTGCCACCACTTTACCACTAACATTGTGACATGGAGTGTGGTGTTGACATCAATGTCTGTTTTCCTTTGCCAGATGTTCAGGACACCTGTGACTTCAAGCACTTCATTTTTCCTTTCTTAAAGATAGAAGCTGTAATGATGACAGTGGAAATCCAGTCTCACAGCAGCTGAACAAAACATGAGGCTCATTTCCAAAAGCTGCATTTTCATATCTGCTCGTATAAGTTGTGAGAAAGGAAATGTGGTTTGAAAGGAAAAGGAGAAAATTGTCAGCCACATGCTGGTGGAAGAGTGTTGTTGGAGGAATCTTCATGTCATTACCGTGTTGCAAAATGGTTATTGCACATGGTGGGAGGAATTAGGCGATCTCTAAAGTTAAGGTTTCATTTAATTGCAACAAAGTAAAAACATAAGCCCATCATAATTTAAACTTTTTAAAAATTTCTTTTTAATCTAAAAAGCCCATAGCTTCCTGGACAGAGCGGCAATTGCAGAAGTAGATAGAAATTATTTTATAAGTGCAAATGAGCATGCCCACATTTTTCTGTTTCAGCCATATGCCTTTTCATAACCAGGGTCTGTCTTGCATATAGAGTTGTCTGTATAATGATAAATGGCAGTGATCTTTTGTAAATCATCCAGGACAGATAAGTTTCTCCATAACAGACACTGCAAGTGACAATGCTTTGCATTATGTTTTAAAAATATCAAGCATTTTTATGCTACTTGAAAAATTACAGTAAATTAAGCTGTAATTTGCTAATAAACACTTCATCTGTTTATTTGCAAAGAGACTTAAATAAGAGGAGGAACACTGGAAGGGAGGCCAGTTCCAAACTCATAATAAGGGATAAAATGTGTGAAATGTGCATGGGTGCTTCAATAGAGGGGAAAAGTCATTACATGCATTTCTGTAAAGGTGTAAATGCTGGTGGTACATTGTGTTCGAATGTTTTACATTCCCATTTCTGTTGAGGACTGGATGGTGAATAACATGAGGGGTAGTAAAGGGGTTTTTTCCAGATGGAAAGTTTATAATACTCCATTCTATATATTTTGTTATTTGCATTCTACTTATGCATAGCAAGCTAATCCCTGCAGATCTGGCACACTGGAGTCCCCTGAGCTTTATTATGTTGATGTGCTTCATGTGTATACACATGCACACCCCACCCTACACTCACACATCACAAGAACAGGTCAGAGAAGGAAAATAACTACTGATAACTTTACATTTGTTTCTGCACAACATCTGGAAGTTCTGCTGGCAACCTTCCCAGAAACCCCTGCCTATGGGTACGTCAGTAGGCCAGGGGAACAGGAAGGCAGCAGCCAGTCAGGAGAGCATCCACAGCTTGACTCCAGAGGCCACGAATAAGAAACAGAGTCATGCTAACTCATAAACTGCAGGAAAGGGCACTATGTGCTTCAGTCTAGAAGGTACAGAGATACCTTGCTACTGTTTTTGCAAAACATGAAAACTCTCATCCAGAGTGCCAGATGCCAGAAGTGCTGTCAGCACTTCTGCACCCCAAAAGAGAAAAAAGTAAAAAATTATGCTGGTCAAGAGAATTGCACTTCAAGCTGGAAAATGGTTGTCTTCTTCAGGGCAAAAGAAATACCTTAAGCAGACTTGCTTACTGGAGAGGTGGGGTATCTCAATAATTCAAGGTTTGAGAGAGGCTCTTTTGCCAAAGAAAAGAGTTTTCTGAAAAGTCTGAGTAAAATGTGTTCACTGAGGGTCTTGGACAACAAGTTATTTGCAGTTTCAAAAAGCAAAAGTACAGAATTGGCTACGGTGGTAATAATTATGTTGCGTGATGTGAGAATGGCCTCCTCAACTTGGCTGTGTCCCGGTGGTTCCTTGGGAAAATGCACATCACCCTTTCTCACCCTGTCACATTTCCTTTGGAAATTCAGGAATAAGAAAACCTGGTTGCATTCAGAATTGGGATGATCATACCTAAAGAAGGGTCAATTTGGTGTACCGGTGTTTACAGCTTTGTGCTGGGGTAGATCTGAACACACCACCTTCCTCTGTCCCAATCCTTTTTAAGTCTCTGCACAGTGAGCATTATTATGGAGTTCAGGACCTGGAAAAGTTGTTTGGAGAAAAAGGTTTAAATTTATCCAGACATGACACAGTCATGGACTGTTTACAATTTCAAGTACCATTTCTGTTTGTGTGCAAAGTGGAGTAGCTTGAACTGCTGAAGAAATGTCCTAGTTGTAGACTGTATTGTTGACCCACAGATATAGAAATGCATCTCAGGCAGCTGAAGAACGTGAGTTAAAAAGCACTTGCATGGCCAAAAATTACAAATATGTAAGAAACTGCTGTGAACCATATGAAGCTTTTCTCTGTATACTGCCACGTTTGTTTTATATTCCAAATTAAAGATCATAAAGCATCAAAGTATGATCTTTATGTGAATCAAAAAGAACATGTCCATCCTATTTTTTAATTTATTTAATGCTATGAGCCTAAACCATAACAAAATCAGAACCAGAGAAAAATTTTTGCAATCTAGGGGCAAAAGAGTATCTGTTCAGTTTTCTTAAGACATTTAGGGACAGAATATTGGAGTAAAACACAGCATACAATTTTAGATGCTATTGGCTAGTCTGTGCTGGCCATGGAAAAAGAATTCAGTATTTGTTAGAAAGTTGGAAAATGTGAAAGTGATGGGGGCGGGGGGGGGGTTTCATCTTGGCAATGCTCCTTCAGTTGGTGCTATCTGCCTTGCATTAAAACACTTTAACCTGGTAAAGAAACTGTTATTACAGCTTCACACAACCATGTATTTTTTTTAAAAGAAAACCAAGGAAAACAATGTTGGACACAGAAATTTACTTCCTTCTCAGTTACCTTTGGGACTGTCTGAGCAAATCCACACTGTGAATGGGCCCCCTTTTTTCACATTGCATTATGAATGGAAACCTCTCTTCCCACTTCACCACAGTGTGGGAAAACAAGGCAGAAGGAGACATGCAAATACACAATCACAGAAGAGCAGTCTGGGAACCTGAATTAGCGCAGTCTCTAGTGAAAAGGATGTAGACTGGTTAAAACCTACAACCACTGGCATTTTGAAGAGAAAACATAAAAAATACACTTTTCAGAGAGCAAAAAAATCACATCTCTCTCAGATGCATGAAGCTTGAAGACGCTTGTTTTGTTTCTCCAGGAAAAAGACAGTGTTAAGACCTTCTCCCAGGAAGAACGTGCATTCCCACAGCTGTGAGGCCAGTGTAAATCCACAAAGTGCTGAATTTCTGAAGTATATTCAAATACTTTGTGGGATAAGTTAGGCCAAAGTACAAGTTTTATTAAGGTGAGCACTGAGAGGAACCTTGAGCAACTCTTTCAAGACTCGTTTTCCCCAGGTTTGTGAGGTTTCAATGTACAGCTTTATTGATGGTAACGGCCTACGTGTCCTGAAAGCCTGCCAAAGGCTATTACATATACTCTGGCATTACAAACATTTTTATAGTCTGCTCACCATTGCTGACACTCTCTTGGCATTGCCCAGGCTGCTGTGCAGGTTGTGAGACATTTGCCGGGACCACGTGCCATTGCCTCCACCTTCCCCATGCGATTCTTCTCCACAGTTATTTGGAAGAACCCACAAGCAAGATCTCAGCAAGCCAAATACAGAGTTTGTGTCAGCAGGTCTACAAAAAGATGGATGTGTGCTGTCAGGGGGATTGGCTTCCACCATATTTAAGGGGAATATCCTGAAATGGACAAGTGTTGGGGAAAAAACTCTACCCAGTTTCTAGACTCCTGTATAGGCCCTGTAGGTATGTCCAAACCAGTAATTCAGTTTGCCAGTCATGGAAACCAGGGAGTTTGAAAAGACCCAGCTCCTACAACTGCAGAAGAACAGGGGTTGGAAGGCACTCCTGGAGGCCATGTAGTACAAACCCCTGCTCAACACTGGACCATCTTTAAAGCTGTGTCAACACTCTCAATCTGTCAAAGCAAAGAGGTCAGCTGGGCACAGTGCCTGCCAGAGTGTGCCGGACAGTTATGTGAGGCCATGTTAGTTGTGACAGGGCACAGTCAGACCCGGGAACCTCAAACACAGATGTCCAGCATAGACCACCATGTCTCACTGCATTGCAACGGCCCTGGGCAGCCTGAGCTTGTACTGGAGAGGGAGTTACCCTGCAAAGTACCATGTTTGGCTTCCTTCATTGTTAGGGACATCAACTGTTTTCTCAGGGTTCTGTTTAGATGACAAGAGAATGTCACAGAAGCATTCAATCATTTCCCCCAAAACTTTGGGAAATCAGTAGAGGTAGGAACCTCAATTTTCTCTAATTCTCACAAAGTTCAGCAAGAGCAATAGAAGCAATTTTATTTTAGAAAGAAAACCAAAAGGAATATTTTATAGTGCTGAAAAATGAAACCATAATCAATGTGCAGTGGTGCAGTCATGGTCAACCTCTGCATCAAGAATTTCCTGGTAAATCCTGGTTTTGTGGAAGGTTTACCTATTGATTATATTCATGGAGAACCGATTTTAAGCAGTAGGTTAAATTGTGAGATTATAGCTTATTTGGTAGATTCTGCTTGTTAAAGGAATTATACTGAGAAAACCTGTGCCAAGTCCATGCACCACAAGTACAGGAATATCATGTGTACCCTGCTGCGAGGAAAAGGCCAGTACATGAAACTCAGAGTATATGGTTCTGCTTTAAAATGCTTGGAATATGGTATAGTTTGCAAACATAGTAAGATAGATATATACAGGTAGCATCTTACTTTCCGTGGGGGGGCTACTGTGATGTATTATGGATCCTCAGTGTAGGACCATACCGTAGTTTTCTCTGTATTGAGCTGTAGTCCTTTTTATTATTTTCTCTAAAGTAAATGGCAACTGCAGATCCTTTTAAAAAACCTTGGAAGAAAACATGGGGAACTAAAGTGAAGAGGAAAATGACTTCTTAAAGTACCCTATCCAGTACTGCCTGCAACCGAAGAAAGCTGTGCTGTGTTGGGCTTCACGTGATTCAGCAGCAGTCATTTCAGAAATAGCCTCTGTACCTTAAAAGGAAATAGCCTTTAGGCTAATTGCAAATTGGGGTCCTGAAGAAGCTGCATAACTCATAAAAGTCTGAGCAGAACATGAATGCTTTTAAAAGAGAGAAGTTCTGAGGAGGAATACTGGAGCAGTTAGCTATTATTCTGATCACTGGGTTTTGGCTAGATGGTAATCAAATTCAGATTTTAAAAAAAAAAGAAAGTACTGGTGCTGAATCATCAAATGGAACACAAAAAGCCCTTCTCCAGAAGAGGAAAGTGTTAGACCCACAGAGATTTCCCTGTTTGCTGCTGAGGCATAGGTTGTTCTGCAAGAGTCAAATAAAAGAAGCTTGACAGCTACATTTAATTCCCATGCCTCAAAGGTATCTGACATATATAAAGCAGGGTGATAAAGGAAAATTATCTCTCTTTCTTTCTAAAGAAACAAACTTCACGACTGTCATTATGTCAGCTTCCCAAGGACTGTTGGTTTGCTTTGCTACTTGGAAATCCTGAGTGCTAACAGTAAGATGGCTCAGCACAGACATCTTTCTTCTTAGGATGACAGCAGCCATCTCCTTTTACAAAGGTTTGGTTATTAATACTCCTAACAATGCAGGACTTCATCTGAGGGGACCTCTATTGTCTGCTCTCTTATCTTCTAGAAATTATGACCCTCCTGCTCAAATCTGATCCTTGGGGTTGTTTTCATGAAACAGGCAGAAAAATGAACGATCTCCTACTCAGTAGATTCACCACTTTGTACTTTTATAGTTGTAAGTATACCTGTACATAGGACTTTCTTTGTCCTATGAAAGTATCTCCTTAGGTGTCGTGCAACTGACTGAAAATGGAGGCTAGCAGCTGATTTTCCCACTCATTTATATGCCTACTTACCTACCTACACTTCTGTAGGATGATCAGCAGGACATGTTTGTCTATCTATATATCCATCCATCCATTCATCCACCCTTCTATCTATTGGTCTATCTGTGTGTTTTTCTAACCTTGTAACAAAGATACAGTGTCATGCAGTTAAGATCTGGATAGTCTATGCCATTTCCATTGCATAAAAATCCTGACCAGTTTGTTTCATGCCAATAGAGAAAGAAATTTTTTGTATGACAACTTTCCTCTAGGCCAGGCTGTGCCAGCATCATTCCAAATAGATCTAAATGAGATTTGATGTCTTCTCTTTGATGAAAAACACCATGTTGATTAAAGCATGTCCCTTTTATTAGAAGAAAACACTCTGTCTTTCCTCCTGTCTCCTCTTGAACTTTCACATATAGAAAATCCAATGTCTCATGACCTTTTTTTTGCCTACAACATTGAAAAGTACCTACAGAGGTCTCACCCAGAGATGGAAACATTTAGAGAGGAGACAGTAAGTCTGGGTATCACTAACCTGTCACTCTCAATGTACATACCTCACTATGGACCAAAACTTTTCACCATGCAAGGGAATCTTTATCTGCACCTGTCTGTGCAGCTTGTAGCTCAAAGTGTGCAGCTGATGCTCAGAATCACCCTCTCCTCCAATAGACCATCCTCTGTCACTCTCTTCAGACCCATGTCTGTGAACTGACCATCCAAATCTGCAGAGTGACACATGCCTACGAGTCTATATAACTGACTTCAGTCATCTCGAAACACAGGCAGGGCAGAAGCTGTGCTCCACAGCATGTCTCTAAGCACTTTTGCAGACATGCTGTTTTCTTTGCAGGACACCTTAGAAAATGAACCAAACACCCAGGTCTTGGTGGGACAGTGCAAATCTGCTCCCCCACTTCATGTAACATAAATCTCAGCAGCATACAAGAGCTGGAGACTTCCTGGAGTGGTGCTGATGCCTGAAGAATCCTTGAGCCATTTTCTGGGCAAGGGCTGTTGACAGCCAGCTTAAATGCCTCTCCCCACCACTGCTAGGGAAGACCTAGAAGTCGGCAAACATTCCTCTGTACTGGGAGGTCCTAATCTGTGCTCTGAGGCAGGCTGTAACACCCCTCCTGGGTGAGAAATGCAGTGCTGGGTTTGGGATAGACCACAGTCCTGGTAACAGCCAGTTCAGAGCAAGAGCTTGAGAGATTTCATAGGACAAATCACATACTGTCACGTCCACTGAATGGGACAGTGTGGTGCCAGGGACAAAGACCATGATCTCAATGCAGCCTTTCAGGTGGGGGCTTTGGAGTCATGGCAGGACCTTTGGATCAAAGAATTGTGTTAAACCCCTTAGGTTACTATAGAGGTGGTCATGACTGTGTGATGATTCACAGCCTTCCATCACATTTAGCTAATCCTTGCCAAAACAGAATTACAAATCTGACTTTTTTTTTTTCCCATAGCCTTTTCTAGGAATGAAACAAAAACTTGTTTAGGATTATGCTTCACTGTCAAATGCAAAGCATAGTAGTGGGTCTAAAACATCAACCAAGTTCCCTGTTTGAGCAAATCAGCTCACCTGGCTCAGCAGACTCAATCTTATATAAAATATTACATCAATATTATAACAGCATGGTCATATTATGCCAAATCAAGAGATTAGCAATACTGTTCAGGAGGGTATCTATGATCTGAAAAATCACTGTACCTAGTGAGAGGGGTGGAAATGGCTCTGAGAGGGTGAGCCTCACATGCCAGCACCTCTGAACCTTCCTAGAAACCGTGTGGTGCATTACAGCCTTGATAGCCAAACGTCTGGTGTGATGCCAAGGATGACTTGAGGGGATTACCTGGCATATCCCACCTGCTAAGGGCTCCACTGAACACCAGTTTGTAGTCCTTGGGTAGGTGGAAGAATGTGAGGAAGAATTCCAAGTCCCAGGTCAAAACAAGTCCTTGGAGCTAGGTAGGACTTCAGAGCAGGAGAGTTTGGATGCTGTAGTCATTGATAAAGTCATTGTTCTACTGGGATTCATGCAGAGGGACTAAACCCTAGTTTTTATGTATGCATTTGTCCTTGCTCCTTTCTAACATCCCCACTGACTAAAAGAGGCAAAAATGGATTCTCAAACAGCAAATTTAACTGTTTCATTCTTCTTTATGGGAAAAAAAAAGGTGCACAGCCCTTCTTTGAAACAGCTGATGATTTGCAGAGATGTCATCAAGTGGGCATAAAAGTAAACAAAACTAACCCAGATGCCAAGTGTTGGCTGTTTGCTTTTCCTTTGGATTGGAACATTGATTTCATAGATTGTACATTTATTTGTTTTGTGGGGTTTTTTCCAAGGGAATAGAAAGCAGTTTGTTTATAGAACAGATTAGCTGTCTGCTGAGAACCGTATTCATCAGTCAGAGATGAATTGTCCCTAGGGTGGAGAGTAGAGGGAGAGCTCATAGGGAGAGTTTTCAAAGTTCATGTTTGTTCTGCAATCTTCTTCCTATTACCAGTCATGTCCCAAGAAATTAGGGAAGGTCAGTTATTTTCATATTTACATTAAAAGCCAAGACTAACCCAACTGGAAAAAAAGGGAAAAGGAAAAAAAATGTAATAAAGCAGTGAGCTAAAAAGAGCAGGGCTTTTAGGTCAGCTTAGATCTCCAGCTTCAAAAGTAGGTGAATTTCTCTTGAAGTCTCACATTGATTTGGATGGGCTTATTCCCTCAAGGCTCTTCACTCATGTGCAGACCCTGAAAAGAATATAATTCATAACCCAGAGGCTGCTTCTGATAACCAGGGGCCATGTAAGCATCACTTACCTCTGCAGAGAGACAGCAGCCACACTGAATTGGCATGCAGGACTTTCAGCCCCTTTCACACCCATACATATCTCCAGCCCTTAACCCTTTGATGCACTGACACTATCAATGTGCCAGCAGTGAACAGAGCAGGTAATTCTCAGAAGATCTTTACTGCTTCCCAGCGACTTGCTCCATGACACCTGTATCCCAACTCATTTGCTGGTGAAGGCCATCCTGGTCTTACAGAGAAGACCCAGTTTTGCTGAGGAAAACCCAAAGAGGGGATAGCCATCTCTCTCCCACTAGCCCCTGCTCCAAAAGTTTTGGTACTGTACCAGGATCCAGCATCACAGGAGGCAGTAGGAGGCAGAAAAGTGGAGGAAAGAAGCCACATACTAGGAGTAGGGCTGACAAGTGGCATCCCCAGAGCCTGAGAACCTCTGGAGGCAACAGGTCAGTCCTTATCCACCATAGCCCCTGTATCAGTCTTTGTGCCCAGCACTGCCCACTGTGTAGTTACATCACCCAGAAATTGTGCTGATTTCTGTAACATGCCCTTGAAACACGTGTAACAGATTCTATTTCCAAACACAGTGTAAAATCATGTGCTGTCATGCTGACCCTGTGCTCTGGGGAGTGCTGTACTCACTGGGTACAAGCTCACATCACCCCAGTATTTGACACAGCTGGCAGAGGGGGAATAGTGTCCTTTCAAGGCTGGATCCTTGTGCTGCTCTTCCCTGTGCCTGTATTGCTGCCATTACAGCTGTCCCTTCCCCCTGCTTTCCATCACCATGTCACCAGCTGCAGAAGACAGGAGGAGGTAACTTGGCCATTGAGCTTTTCTTTCCTCCTGCACTACCCATCTTACAGTAAAGGACTGATTCTGAATGAAGCACCTAGCTGTTAAATATTGAAATCAGTGTAAGTCTGAAGGTTTTACACTGAGCATAGCAGTTTTTCCATGTCCACAGATGTCTACCTCTGAGCCTTCCCAGGGTATCTAAAACGTCCGATATTGCAAAACAGATGGGTCCCTGGTTCATATTGCCACTAGACACTGCAAACAACACAGGGAGTATATATTTATCATTGCTAACAAAAGCATCTGAGAGCATAGATGTCACCAAATTCAATGTTTTACAGCATTTTCTGTACCAGATATGAAGTGACTTGCAGCCCATTTCCCACTCGCATCCCTCCCAGGCAGCCATAAATTTCCACACCCCCCCACTCATGACTGATTGATTTTAAGTAAGAGATAATAATTCTTACTAGCAAAACTCCCTAAAAGTTCACATACATTCCTTTCCTGGGTTTTGACAAGTGCCATAAGAGCACTTGCCTCACTCTTTAGTTTGTCTTACCTTGGACAAGTCATGAAGTAGACAGAGTGTTCTTTAAAAAAAATGAGAAATCATTTAGGGTCATCTAAACATTTCTACCAACTTTCAGTTCTTGAGGACTTGTTTATCATTTGCCATTTATATCTTCCCTTTTGTGCACCCTTTTTTTTAATGCTAACTATAAATACCCTTACAGCAAGGAGGAGAAGGGAGTTCCCTGATGGATTATGACTTGCTGTCATGGCATTTGTAATTTGTTGAACAGTGCTGGTTCAACTGGGACTACTGGATTGCTGTTTCTAAAGGAAACTCACTTTTTAAAAAATGACAGGAAAGAAAATCTACCCTTAGATTTATGTATACAAAAACCTGATTATATTCAGCAATTTCTACCCATTTTTTTATCTAGAGAGAAAACCAGAATGGAAGAGACCACTGGCTTTATTGGTATGGTGAAGATATGTGAAGTGCACGTAGTGTTGTGTAACTGGGAGTCATAACTTGGCCCAGAGGTAGCAGGACTGAGAGGTTTTATGAAAACAGTGTTCAAAGCAGTCCCTTCTCTCTAATTTACCCCCACTGAAAAGGGGCTTAGTTATTAAGCAGACACATCCAGATGAGAACAGCCCGTATGCCTTCCACTGGTAGATCCTTTTAACACTCTGTGAGGTTATGGAAGTCACACACATCATCATGGAAACTGAAAAACTGATTCCTGGCACTTTGGTGTGTGATGTTTATTGCAGGCCACACCAAGAATGCAAAATTAGGTACTACATATACTGCAAGGTTTATAGGCCTCTTCTACTGTCTTTGAAGAAAGAAACGTGTTGTTTGAATCTCTCTTCTTGTAAAATGTGCAGGATCAGACATGAAAAACTGTGTCTTCACCTAAGGAATACTTCCATAAACAGCAAGCCATCAGCTGTACTGTCTGCCATTAAATTAGAAGAGACATTAACCTCTGAATGTGGAGGAATACCCAAGAGTAAGGGTTTGTATTTCAGCAAAGTTTTAACAGAAGAATTGCATTTAGTGTACTCGTGAGATGAAATTTTCAAAGCAACCAAGAACATTTAGGAAGTAGGCATCTCCAAATCCACTGTCCCAGCATTTCCCAACAGCCCAAACATTAAATGTGATCAATTAAAAAAGATAATCATAGTAGTACCACAAAGAAATATTACAATGGCAAAAAAAACCCAACCAAACCCTTCAAAAGTAGTATCACATGCATTAGACAGGATATTTCTCTGGCCTGGTCCATTCACAAGGGTTACTGAGACAGACTGTGCAGGACTGCATTCACAGCAAAGTCAGGGCAGCTTTGGGGAGCTAACACTGTTTCTTATCACCTTCTCAGAGACTAACAGCATCCCCAGGGCAACCCAGTACTGGGAGAAGACAAGAATGGCCTGTCAGAGTCCAGTTCCCTCTGACCAGATTCTTTTAGATATTTCATGTGAAGCATCTAAAAGGGAAGGGGGGGAAAGAATTTAATATCAGATTTACTTATATAAAGGTAGTTGATGTTCCATGGGATTTCTGACTTAGCAGCATGATACAAACCACACTGAAATCACAATGCTGATGTAAGATGCACTTAGCAAAATATATCTAACAATTGCAAGAAACAGTTTAATAACAGTACCAACGTGGTTCCCTTTATCAGTCTCCCTAATACACTAGCCATCATGATCCTGAGCATCCCCAGTTGCCAGGAAGGAATACATGGCCTGAAGCCAGCTGAAGCCCATTGCTCTCTTTTCAATGCTTTTGCTAACTGTCAGATTATCTGCAACAGCTGTGATCAGTCACATCTTACATTATTCCCTGAGCTTCATAGGTACATCATCCTTGATCATCTCCTCTGAGCCTTCTTCCATTGTAGGCGATTAGTGGTCAGACACATGGCCCAAAATTTTCCTGCTCTATCTCTTTCTTGTCCCCAGACTTCTCTTTTTTTTTTTCAGTAACTTTAATTCTGTAGTTAATTTCTTTTAAAAAGAATGTCTGCTAATATGTCCAGTTTGATTAGAAATTAAGAAAACCTTAAAATTTGAAGCTGAGGGAACAAAATCATTCCAGGTTTCAGCAAAATTAGAATATAACTAGCCAAAATGAGAATTTGGACTGTGCCTCAGTTGGATTGAATTAAATTTGACAGAGAACAGTTGCAGGTTACTGGAAAGGTCAATGACAATATGTCTTTGTTATTTCTCATGTCTAAAAGGGTTTATTGGAAGATTGGGTATGTGCTGTAGTTTAACCCCAGCTGGCAACAAGCACCCCCAGCCACTTGCTTACTCCCCTGCTGTGGGATGGGGGGAGAGAATGAAGAGTAAAAGAGAAAATTCATGGTTTGACATAAGGGCAGTTTAATAGGGAAAGTAAAAACCACACACGCAAGCAAATTAAGACAAGGAACTCATTCATCAATTCCCATGTGCAGGAAGGTGTTCAACCATCTCCAGGACAGCAGGGCTCTGTCACATGTAGCCATGAGTTGGGAAGATAAACACCATCACCCTGAATGACCCCACTTCCACCTTCTTTCCCTCATCTGTATATGCTGAGCATGATATCATGTGGTAGGGAATATGCCTTTGGTCAGTTGGGGTCAGCTGTCCCAGTTGTGTCCCCTCCCAACAGCTTATGCACCCCCAGCTTTCTCGCTGGGGTGGGGAGCAGAGAAGGCCTTGGGTCTGTGTAAGCATCCCAGTGTTACCAGCACTGTTTCCAGCCCAAATCCAAACTACAGCCCTCTACTAGCTACTGTGAAGAAAATGAACTCTCTCCCAGCCAAACCAGCTCGGTGTGGTGTATGTTCCTATTCTGACATTAGTGTGCTTTCATTACCCTTAATATTCAGCGAGCCAGCACAAAGTTCAGGTAGTGTCCAAAAGCCTTTTAAACAGTTTTTAAAAAAATATTTCAGAACACAGGTACCAAACTCAGTGGGTCGTAACATCCAGACTGTTGAGGTGGCACCTATCAACCACCTTCACCTTCACACATGACAAAGTCCCAGACAGAGATGCTTCTGAAAGCAGCATTACATCTTTGAGTCCTTTTTACTCTCGCATCTCAGCAGGGCCAGTTTGTAGGAAATTGCTGTCACAAAATCCACTGTGAGATCTTATGGAAGGGCAAGGTGACTTTCATTTACAAAATCTCCAGGCTATTTTTTACCCATTCCCATGTTCACATGCATGTTCTCAGAAGCACTAGGACACACACATCTGGGGTGAGCAATTAGGAACCGATGTGGGTTTGCTGTTGTGCCTTTTGGAAGCGGACGTTGTTTGGCTTCTTTCACCTCAGTATGTCAACTCACCCCTCGTAAGTCTTCTTTTCCTTACATGGTTATTTTATGGCTCCAATCCTGTTCTTCATCTTCTTGTCACCTTATCTTTAGGTCAGTTTGTTCCTCCTCTTCCTTTGAATGAAATCACACACATAGAGCTATTAATCTTACCTCTCTTACCACTTTGTGCTATTGTTTCATCTGCAGCTTTCATAAAAACATTTCAATCTATAATTAACTCATATCAGTCTTAGTATTTCCATTACAAGCCTCCACAAATTCACTTGATTGCAGTATTGCACTAATGCTGCTGTGTCCTGTCCAGGACTGCAGCCAGCTGCTGGTTGCAGAGTGTCACCCCATCAACTTGTGACAATGTGACCTCATGGACCCTGGCTGATGAAGGAACTGTGCAGTGCAGCTCTGCATGGACACAATTTTCACTCCAGAAGAGAATTTCTCTGTGAACATCCAGACACTCGTGACTAGGAAGTGAGGAGCATTTCCATGGTCCTTGAATTTCTCATATTATCGCTTTTCTTTAATCCCCAATTGATTGAATATAGAAGACTGTAAGAGACTCATTTGCCGTTTTTGGAACATGCTTGAGGAAGATGTATAGGATATAGGCCTGACACACAGGATTTAGTCAGGGAAAATGACACCCCCTCCCCACATTAAATGTAAGGTAAACAAAAGGTCATATAAAGCTACACCTGGATTCAGATGGCTGAGAAAAGCACTAAAATTCAGTGATTAATTCTCAGCTAAAGCTGAGCAAAAAGCTCATAAATACTCACCATGTTGGAATGAGTAAGAGAAATGCAGCATTTGGCCATATACTCTTACTCAGTTCTGAAGCCAAGACAGGCCAAAAGAATAAATGCCAGAAAAAGTAACATACCAAAGGCCACTCTTTAAAGGATTCCTTACAACAGCTTTAAAAGAGAACACCGAGGCAATCAAACTGGGAATGGGGAAGTCCCTGACAGGAAGGCTGTGCTTTGTACCACTGCCACAGCTTTATCACAAGCATCAGGGGTCAGTGAGTAAGCATGAATTTTCATGCTGTCCTCACGGTAGGTACACAACAGGCTGGAAGGCCCTTTGGCCTGCTGGTTATATATTTACCTACTGCATCACTTCAAATGACACCAGTTTGAGAACAGCTCTGAGAACAAACAAAACCAGCGCACGTATCACATCCCTTCAATTCTTTGTCAGGTCGGCACCACAGAAGAAAGGAGATTTTGTCCAAAAGGTACCAGCATTTTATAAAAATTAATAATATTACCAACCTCTGGGGAAAAACGTCAAGAACACCCTTCCATGCTTATTTGTAGCTTCTTGGGCATTTTTTCCCCAAACAATAGGTAGGTCTCTGAGGAGGAGCCTGTCTGACAGTTCAAAGTACTGTACTGGGAACCAGATGCTTTGGTTTGATTCCCCACACAGCCACAGACTCCCTGCAAATATCTCTGCCAAGGAGATATTTTCCCTCCTAGTGCTGCAGCACTCTTTAACATTCCCTAGCTATTGCTGCTCAGCACCCCTTCGCATGGTGGGGGTGAGGGGGAAACCTCTACTGAGAAACACAGAGCACGGACTTGGTGTTACTCCTCTCCTTCCCATTTTCTGGTACCTGCACGTGCTCCCATCACCACCAGCACCCATAGGTACCCCCAGTCTGGTGGGATACCAGGAGAGGTTGTTCCTGGGAGCTAGAGCTTATCACCCACCCTCCCCCTTTTCCCCCAGCACATCTATCTGCCGTGTGTTTTGCCGTAACATATGCTTGCTTTGTGGCCAAAAAAAAAAACTCTTCAGAGGCTGCTCAACAATAAACACCTCTGCTCATTCACAGAAGCCATGGGTGAGGAGCAGGGCTACCCAACCTACTCACAGAGAGCAGGGGGTGCCTGTGCTGTGGTATCCCAACAGCTTCCCAGTACACCCTGCCTGCAGGTAAAGAGACTGGTTCGGAGGTCCCATCCCAGTGTCAGTACTGTGGCACAGCACAGCTGTGTCCAAGGAGGATAGGAGGCAAGCAAGGCACTCAGTGGTGTGAGGAAGGGCTGAGGGAGTGGGTTTGTTTCTCTTGGCAAAGAGGAGCCACAGGATGCTCCAGTAGCTGTCTGCCACCCCTGAAAGGGCAGCTGCAGAAAGCATGAAACCCATCTCCTCTCAGGTTTGCCATACGCCCAGCAGAGGATCAACAGCCACAAACTGCACTGGGACAGTCTGCCCAGAGATGTGGCAGATGCCCATCCTGGGACCCTAAGGGGCTGCTACATAAAGCCATGGCTTTAGTGGGTTAGTATTGCTCTCCAGAGCCACACAGCCTGCCTGAAATCAAAACAGTGCTGACTGAGAAGCCAGGAAGACTAGGGCTTGCTCCTTGGACACAGGCTGCTGCGAGGAGGAACTGTGCGATGACCTTCTCTAGTCCTTGGGGTCATGCAGAAGTGTCAGAGCTGGTGTTATTTGTGTCTTATGTGTTTCTTCTTCTCCCACTATTAAAGTGACAAAATTGCAGTCATTTCCTTTCGTGACACAGAGTGTTTGTGGTTTCTCATCTCTTTGCTGGCACTGCTTCATCGCACGTAACATTGAGACACGTGGTGAAGGCATCCAAAGGTGCCTACATGATGTGGCAGAGACAGGTCTGCTCGTGAGCAAGCATCCTTCTTTGTGCAAAGGTTTTCACTGAAAAGCACTGGAATGAAGAGATGAATCCTTTCTGATGACACAAAAGATCAAAGGTAAATTAATTGAAGGCGTGCTTGCATGGTTTAATTCTTATAATTGCTATCTCCAATAAGCACATTTACAAGACAGATGAGCATAAAGATCATTATATTATGCTTGGAAAACATTTCTATAATAAGATGGAAGTACTGTCGGGCCTAGTAGTACAGGACTACAAGACAGAAAAGAACTTCAAGTTAAGAAGATTAATAAAAAGACAAATAATGAACATTTTCAAATGCTCTTCACTTCAGATTAATTCAATTTTGAAAAATGAGTTCCCTCTTTTGGTCAGATTATACCTATAAATCACAGAGTCAGAAGAAAGTACATTATAAAATATTTATGGTTTATAACTGATTAATCCGACTGTTTGGCAAATGTTATCACAGTGTTTCTGTTAATTAGCAATGTGTTGGTTTGCTCCAGCCTTTTCACTTAAGTGAAAGCAGGCATCTGAGCCTGAGGATTTGTACCAGCTAAAACACCAGCTATTTTATTTTGTAGTCCTGTTAGAGGAACATTTCCAGACCTGCTGGAAATTATATACATATATATATATCTATTCTCAGATCAAGTTGGAGAGATCAAAATAAGCAACCAGACCACTAAGGTGTGGTCAGTCATAAACCACTAACATTAGAGGTCAATATTACTAAATAAATGGTTTCTATTCTTGTCCTAACAAATTATTCTACAATAAAGCTCTATCATCAGAAAATGATGCTTTAAAATGTTACATTGAAAGCATTGTGATTAGACCTGGGTAAAAAATAAAGTCAAAATATGAATAGATATTGAATAGATGTATTAGGAAAAAATTAGTCAGCTCTTAATGTGAGAGACTGGTGATAGTATCACAGTGCCAGGTCAAGCACAGAGCTCAGCAAGACTGAGATGTGTTAGTGCTGTGTTTTGAACCAGAATAACTGTTATTCTCCCATAAAACACCAGACATCAAGAGACAGGCCTACTGCAGCTGTGTTTCCCAGCTCCTGCTAACAAGCTCACTGAATGGAGTCTCAGCTATCACATATGCTATTAAAAGAAAACCCAACTCAACAAACCAGAAAGAAACTCCTCAATGTTTCCTGTTAGTTCTCATCTCAAAGACATTTTTCTGCTTTATGCACCTATCCCTCCATGATCTAGATTCTCATTGCTGAGGAAAGTCAGCCCCTGCTTTTGGAAATGTTCCCATCCCAGCTAGCAGCTTGTGGAAAGGGATTTTAACCACTTGTCTCAAAAGAGAGACCCAAATTGCCTCCAGGCCCCCACACAGGCAAGCAGGCAAGGAAGGATGGGTACCTACTCTGGTGGTCCAGAAGACTGTGCTTGAAGGTATTCCAGCTACTCCCAGGCTGGGGAGACAGCGCGCCTGGTTTCCCAGAGCCTGCTAGCCTGGAGCTGGAGGAGTGCAGGAAAGTACAGCCTAGCAGTTTGTAGAGGTAACCTCTGCTTGTACCCTCCTCCAGGCTCCATGGAGAAGGATACCAAGTACCTTGCAAGTGTCCCAGTAGGTCTTAGCACTCCCTTGTATTCTTGCCTTCAGGGTAGTTTAAAAATTGTAGTGGAAAAATGCACTCAGCAACTCAATTGTGTTGGTATGTGCAGAATTAATTCTGTCAAACCAGAATGTCTTCCCAGACATACTGAGGGGACTCCTGGGGCAGCAGGTTTGTGCTCCCCATTTTCCCTATGCTAGGGAAATGCACCCAGGAAGCCAGAGACACCCCTGACCTTCCCACACAGCCCACAGCGTACACGGACTCAGAGGCACACAGAGTTTGTTTCTCTATCTTACATGAACCAGACATCTTTGGTGGAAAAAGAACATTTTTTTCATCAAAGGGGTCAAATCTGTTTTTTCCATTAAACCATAATATCACTTTCACTTAAACACTTGGGAGGGAAAGGGGTTGACCAGAATCCTTGTTTCCTTTTTTCTTGCAGTGCTTTTGCTCATGTTGAAGAGAGTCATTGCTGGCATCTGGTGCAAAATATTTTGCACTGATTATATTCACAAAGTTCTTATAATTGTGCAGTCTTTTAGGAAAGCCAGCCTTCATGTGCTATACATGGCAGGGGAACCTAATGTGCCACTCTTGCTTTCCTTGTTTTTTTTTCTCCACACAATATTACCAAGAATTTTAGGTAGCATCCTGACTTTTCTCCAGTCCTTATTCTCTGTGTAATAAGATACATCTCTCTGTGTTGCACATTGACCATTAAGATTGTATTAACTGAGTATCTCGAGAGTTCTGCCTAATTAAGGATTTTCTTGCAAATCCACCTTTGAGCACAGAGGAGATGAAACCTGAAAAGGTTCAGCATGCACAGATGGGACACATGGAGAGATTAGATGTAGAGCTCATTCCCTCTTTGTAAGGTCAGAGATGTCACCTGGGTGCGAGGAGGTAAATTGATCTCTAGGCTCGTTTTGGTTTTGCTCTTCCTTGTGACATGACTAACAAAGGCACCGAGCTGGCAGAACCTCTGCAATATGAGCCACCCTTTCCCAGCTGTAGGGATAGCATTTCAGCTCCATTCAAAT
This sequence comes from Zapornia atra, assembly GCA_013400835.1. Taxonomy (NCBI): domain Eukaryota; kingdom Metazoa; phylum Chordata; class Aves; order Gruiformes; family Rallidae; genus Zapornia; species Zapornia atra. The sequence goes on from VZTU01008125.1 coordinate 131,050, forward strand.
GAATATGATGATGTTAGGTGGGAACAATTCGCAGCTGCCCTGAAATAATGTAAATTGCTGAACTATGGATGTGGAGGTCTCCCCTGAGATCTGCCCATACACCCGTAGCACCTGTAGACAGCTATCTGCAGTGGAAGTATACTGATTGGAGTTAGGTGGCTGCCTGCCATCGCCATCAATTCATAAATAGTCTTCTGGTCCATATAGAAATGGAGGTAAGGGCGGTGTTCTCCTGATCATGTGCTGCCATCCTCCATACGATGACACCCTGAACTCCAAAAACTATCTCCACCCCATCATTCTTGCTCAGATGGACACACCTGCACTGTACATTGGCCATTCACGCAGGCGAATTCCACCTTTGTATCCTCCAGGTTTGAGTGCCTATATTGAGGCAGTTGGGTCATAAATTTGGGAGGAAATAAGAAATCATTGTCTAATTACACTGGGCTTCACACCACGATCCCTGTGAGATAGAGGAGCAAGTGTTAATTATAAATCTTATGTTGAAAGAGCGAGTCACGACAGGATTCTTCATGGTTCTTTGGATCATCTCATCTCCAGTATGGCATATTTAAAATAAAGATTGTCTGGGAAATTGCCTTAATAGATACAAAAAACCCTAAAACCAAACACAAACAAGGAAGACCCAAAAAAGAGAAGAAAGGCAGAGCTCTCTCCTCATTTTCCCAGCTCCTAGTCAGTTAACTGATGAGCTTTAAACCTATCAATTTAATAAAGAACATTTATAACTATGTATCAGAATTTAGGATTCTTGAACTTCTGAACATCAGCTTCATGGTAAGGTTGGTTATCAGAGATACATAACAATCCCTGCTCATTTATTTTGAACAACTTGATTTCGGAAATGTGTTTGTGTATGGAAACACAAACATATCTTTTCCTTTTGTTTATTACTTACTGCATGTAATTCTGTATTGCCCTGACTGCCCTCACAGTGCTTGGAGTATTGGAGATAATGGGACTCCAGAAGGACTGAAATCCACACAGATGTCCAAGTGTTTTACTGAACTCAATCCTTAGCACTAGTGTCTCATGGAATACTTGGAAGCCCTCCTTTGCTCCCATGGAAACATCAAAATGTCTCAGGTTTAGAAAAGATTATGGTGGCTATTTAATAATGTTTTCTCTTTCTCTGGAAGAGAATTATTTAGATGAACTGTGAGGCAAATTAGTCTGATGATTTGATTTCTTTGTTTTTCTGATCTCAGCCAACACTACAGTGAATTGTTACCAGGGGTTTCCTTGAAGGTGACCAGCACTTGCAGTGTTTCAGAGGATACATTTATCTATGCCTACCCCAGCTGGCAGATGTCTGCTGCAGAACTCTGCCTGCTTTACAGACAGGCAGGGGAGAGCACTTGCTATCCATTTTTTTGTTAATTTTGCCACTATTTTGTACAGTTAGTGTTCTTAGGAAAAAAAAATTGAGCAGTGCCTAGGCAAGTTTCTCCTTTTGATAAGAATGTTGCAACATTAAATGCCTCCTAATCCTTTGGGTTCTTTATCTGTGGCTTCTTCTTCCACAGCATCTCCAACCAAAAGCTTTCTAAAATACTAGGGAGCCTGTTGCATTTTCTCTTGAAGATTTAGGCATCGATTATGACATTTAACTTAACTTTTTCACCTCTTTCCAAAAAGGGGATTGGTATTTAGGCTTCTTCCTTTCTCCTCCCTGAAATCTCTGCAGCTGCCCATGTTTCCCACAGGACATGTTTGTAGTCTGGGGGCCAAGACCCTACAAGTCACATGTTGAATGTTTATCTTGAAGAGATCGTTAGTCTTTTTTCAGATACAGCCTGATAGCTAGCCTCCTCAGCAGAGTTACTTATTAGATTTGTAAGGAGTTTCATCTTGTTACAGTTCCAGGAGAAAAGGGGCTCCTTTATGAAATATATGTAACATATCTTACAATCACAAAATGGAAAGCATCTTGATACTTCCAAATCACCTTTGGGCTGAGACATGCTTTATTTGCTCTCTGAGTCACCAGCTCATCTCTCTCACAATATTCACTGTATCTTCTTGTATTTTAGAGGATTGCATTCCTCCTTCCAAAAGGAGCTTAAAATGAACACATTTTAGTGACAATCACATCTGCTGCTGCTGGTCCTGGGGTCCCTGTACCAGGGATGTCTTGATGTAGTCACTGTTACTAGGGACAGGAGAGACTATGGCAGGAGCAATCACAACAGGAGTGGTGGAAGAGGCCAGGGGAACCACTGTGCCACTCTCTGATTGCCTGTTCCTTATCATCCAGAATGGGCTTCATGCCCTGGAGAGCCAAGTAGTCTGAAATGCTGGTTTTGTCATGTTCTCTTCAAAGGTGCAAAAGCTGATGGGTAACCTGCAGCCTGAGTTTCCTGTGCTTTGCTTGAAAAGGGATGTTGAACTCATACTTAGCACTGCCTCTCTGTGTGTCCTGTAGGACCTTACAGAGGAAGACAAACTTCATTACCCTGAACTACAGATGGATAACTCAGTAAATTAACTTGACCACTACTGGATATGTGGCCACTGTCACTTGGAAGTACAATCCAGACCTTCCAATGCCCTGCCAGCACCTGTCCCTTTGCAAGAGGGAATAGACAACAGTGAGGATGGATCACCAGTGGCTCCCTGTGCCAGCCGGCTGGGATAGAAAGGAATGACACAAGTGTGCACCAAGAGCAACAGCAATGGCAGAATGGCTCCTACAGTAAACTTTTGTCCATATGAGGTCATTGCCCAGCACATTCATGTCCTGAGGGAATAATCTTTCTTAGCTGGGTTCTAAGGCTCATCCCTTAGGGATTTTTTATGAGTTAGACTGAAAACTCCTTGGTTCAAGGGACACAGACTGAAATGGTTCTTGTCAAATGAGACAGCACAGAAGAAACATATCCTAACAGGTCATTCATAAGTCAAAATGGCATCCAAATCATGTGGATTCTGTTTCTTCAGTTCTGGTAAGGCTGGTTATTTTTGGCCAGTAGCATAAATAAAGCTCATAAAACTGGTTAGGCAGATCTCACATTTGAGCAGGAAAAATAAAATGTTATATATAAAATACTGTAATGGAACGAAGACAGTGATTTCAACAGCACTTTATCCTGTTGCAGAGTAGGACCACAATCAATTTAACAATAGACAGGCATGAGATGGTAGTCCTTATTTCTGCAATCGAAGAGCATTAAATCTTAATTCCTGCTTATACAATTGTTAGTAGTGTTAGCACTTTAGAGAAAACTATAATGAACCTCATAACTTAAAAACTCTTCTTTGGAATGTCTTAATTTGAGGTGAAATGGAAAGGGAGGCACACTTGCATTTACTTTATCAGTAAAAGGAAAAAGCAATACCCAACAATATCTTGGCCCACCTGGAACTAGAGAGACTTGCTGGTTTTCTCAGTGTGCAGCTGGGAAAGAGCTGTGCGCTCTCGGTGCTGCCTCACCTCCTTGCTTTTCAGAAATGGAGTAACCCAGTGGACTGTGTCAGGAATTCAGTTAAAAACGTCCTTATTGAGTCCTGAGGCTAATTAGCATGCAAAGTGTTACTCCGAGCAAGTTTATACTAAGACATGGCAAATTACTGAGCAGTTGTACCGAAACAGCGATACAGTCTTCATCCATTAACACAGTTACCAAGCCAGGACTCTCTGCGGGACCAGTCCTGGGACGGGCAGACCCATGCTGGCTGGCTCTAACAGAGCTCAGCAGGGACTAGTCGTGACTGTTGCTTGCTTCCTTTTTGCACAAACCATCCTGCATGACTTAAATTACCTTCAGCAGTTCCCTGCCTATTTCAAGACCAGTCGGACCTACTCTTGTGTGAGGGGCTGTTACCTGAACCAGCCAGGACTGCTCTCGGTGGAACAGTGCTGATCTATTCTTGGACCTTGAAACCTGTTCATTTTTATCCCTGTAATTCCTTCACCCGAGTAGCAAGTGCTGCATTTTCCAGTAAAGCTCATTCCTCAAGAACAACACATACTACTGTTTTGTAACAGTAACTAAAGCCCCAAACCAGTGGTAACGTGTGCTACTTCCTTTCTGCCTTCCCAGTCTTCCATGTACAGCAGGGACTTATGCCCATCCTGTATAGAAGGGACTGTACAACCAAAACTCAAGCAGACCCTCTTTAGAAGAGGATGTTGTATTTAATTAGTCTTCTGTGTAGGCGAGGAACTCAGTCTAGGACAACTCTGTGAGAGCTTTCCCTACACAGCAAGTAAATTTGTATTTCAGCAGTAGTTTTACTGTAAGACCTGGGTTCCCTTTCCACATCTGGGTCACCAGTACGTGCCCTGGGATGACACCCAGCTCTACAGCTCCTTTCCTTCTTCTGCCCCGGCTTCCATCTGCATGAATTGGAAAGGAGCACACAGGCACTATAATAAGGTCCTTCAATCTGGACACTTTGGAACTGGCCACAGGATTTGGTGCAGACAAAACCTTTGTCTTCACAGGATTTGGCACAGATGAATTTGTGTCTTCTTGTAGATTTTGGTCATAATGTGGTGATACAGAAAATAAGCCCCTTTTTTCTAGGCCAGTAATACTTTTGCCTACAAATTAAAAAAAAAAAAAAGGAAAAAACCCCTTTTTGGCAACTTAAATTTCTTATTTGTCTTCTGTATCATCTCATGTGCTCTACTTCTGCCATCTATTTGTCTTTAAAATGCTGCAATTCTAGTAACACCATCAGAAATGAGAGTGCACGCTCTTCCATTGAATCATGCTTGACATTAGAAGCCAAACATTTTCTTCCCCCAAATTAAAACAAAATAATCTTTAAAAGCCCCTCTAAAACATGCAGAAGTGCTCTGTTACATGTTTTAACAATACTAGCAGCACAAAGCCAACTACACTCCTTTGCATGTGTCCTTCATGCATTATGAGTAACAGAAAAACACTTCAGTTTTGTTCACTCCTTAAAGCTTTTCATGGAGACAACTTGTCAAAGTTAATGAAGAAATTTTACATTTTGTAAGACATGTGGACCATCACCAAATGTGTTTCTGGCTCTGAAAAATCTAGTCAAGAGAAAGAAACAGTGTGCCACTATCAAACAAATATTCGGGTTTATTGGAGTAAGTTTCCATGTTTTTTACATGCAGTGGTTTCGTGATTTTCTGTTTCCTTCTGTTTTCATTAGTTTACCCTCGTGATAACACAAAGCAGCTGTTAAAAGAAAACCAATCTCTTCAGTTGAACAATTAAAAAATATGGGCTGTGTCTTCCAATGTTACAATTATGGGAAAAAAAAACCCAAAATCCCTATTTACAAAAAATGCCTGGAATCCAAATACTGCTAAATACTGTTATCAATTTAATTACAGAAACTGTAGAACACTCACAGGGTTCATTTCTGCCAAGTGCAAGCCTAGACTTTGTAACATATTTGGGAGAAGCTGAAAATTATGAGTCTCTTTTTTTTTTTTTTAATACATTGGTCATTATCAAGCTTAGTTTTATAATCAGCATTGTTCTACATTTCTTGCCAGCTCCTTGGTTTGAACATAAAGTGTAACAGAAAAACAGTGCAATTCTGCAAACATGGAAACTCTGTTAGTACAGCTAATCGCCCTTTAACACATACTTTATGTACAAAGAAAGCAGTAACACAAATAGGAAACTGAACTTGTACTTGAAACATCTGTAATTTCAGTCACTGTGAATCACCTACTTGTGAAATATATGCAGTACATACAATGTGCACGGACACACACACCCCCAACACCACTGCATGCACCTTCGGGGGCTAAAATATAACTTCAGGTTCACAGACCTTCACCCAGAACTGGTGAGAGCTGCAATCATGTCTGTGTATTAACAGTGGGGGAAAGGTAGTCTGATAAATACAAGCTGCTCCATCACGCTGTCCTCCGGCTTCTGGTGTTTTGAGCTACAACAACGAAACATGAGACCAGAATGCTCTGCTGAAGAGCAGAAAATGAGAACAAGGTGTGTAGAGAGAAGAGCTAAGGTTTTCTTTAGTGACAACCCTTTGTTTTTTTTTAACCCAGCTATAATCTTTCCTGTTCTGTGCCTGGAATACTCAGTGATATGTCAGGGAGCTTCTGGAGTGGCCAAGAGGTTGAAGATGATCGTATCTTGCATCTAGCTCTATCAATTCCTACTACCGTTACCACGACAGGCAAGGGGCCAGCGCCATCCTCAGTGAAGGCCACAGTTTCCACCCCAATTTTTTTCCCTCCTGAAGCAATTAGAAAAGCAATCTTGTTTGTCTGGGTTTGGTGGGAAAGACAGAAACCTGCTGCTGAGGTTCCTCCTCACAAACATAAAGCATGCACGTTGCGCACATCCCACTGCTCTAGCGATGCAGCTGGGATGGCATCAGCATAATGCCTGGGTTACAGCACCCAGAGAGCTCAGGAAAATGGAGCAGACAGCTGGTCTTCTCTAAGAGATCCTCAGGTCCTTAAAACACCAGCAAAACTTAACCAAAGAGCTTCAAAACCCAAGGTGTAACAGAATTACTTGCAAGCCATAGGAACTACATTTGACTCAGCATGCATTGTAGTGAAAACAAGCACACCTTCAATGCTTTGTAATTGGTAAATGTGATGACTTTTTATTGTAGCGCCAAAAAAACACAAACCAACAACACTGACAAGTCCTACATGTTCCCAGAAGGCCTGTGAGTTCTCAGATCTGTGACTTGGAATATATTCTTCAGCTCTTACCAAACAGCCACATTCTCCGGAATTTATGGGGCTGTTTGCTTGCTAGTGAAATGTGGCTTGATCTTAGCTGTCTTGGTGAAGAAAAAAAGGAAAGATGCAGTTCTTACCCATAAAGCAAGCATTTCTGGTAGTCATGATGAGTTTTCCTGGTGCATCTGCTTGTAACGGTGCTGAGCTAGTCAGAAATTATCATACTTATTTATCAATATATTTTTCTTAACTAGTTTAAGAGTCGAAGTAGGTGCAAAAACACACACCAAAAAAATGCTGTGTAAGGTCCACTGACATGAAGAGGAAACATCACTCTAAAAATGAAACCCCACAATACTCATACAGACATTGACAGCACCGAAGGACTTGCCTTCACAAGGGCGGCTAAATTTCATTAAGGGAGAGTTGCTAGGCCTTTACGAGATAAAGCAGTATGATAATTAAATTCCAAACACCTCAGAGCCTGTCTAGCCACATTCCTTATCTGGAGAGTCAGATCTTTCTCCCAACTGTTTTCTTTTAGTGTTTAAGACTAAATTGTCATCTTCCTCCTTTCATCTTCTTTCCCTGTGAGTTCATTGGACAACCATGAGAAGTTTTAGACACTAACACTATAGAGAGCGGAGTTACCCCAACACATGCCAACTCTACTATATTTACTGCTTTGAACAACAAGCAAACAATGCACTTAGCATTTTAGAAACAAAAACAACAAAAAATTAAAATAATAAATTCTATATAGAAAAATAATTGCTTTATTGTTGCCACGCCTTCCTGATCAGTTGCCAAGGTCCTGAACACCTTTCAGAAAATTAATTTACACGCTGCAGAACAGCTCATTGAGCAATGTGGCACCTTTAGTCCTATGACCATCTTTGCCACCCTTCCTTTCCACCACCGGTGCCTTTGACCAGTGTGATGCCATAACCTTCCCAAGCGCTGCTGTGGGGCTCCAAGCCCTGCCTGCCCTGGAGCCTGTCTCAGGTTGGAATGGGGATGAAGCTGGTCGATTTGGAGTGGGGCGACTCTCTCCAGGTGTTCAAGCTGTGGGTTGGGCTTCTGTTGTTGGTAAAAGAAGTCTGTCGCCTGCTGTTGCTGTTTGAATCTTCTTTACTCAGCGTTTGCTTTATTTTTTGGCAACAAGGGAAGCTCTGTATGCAGTCTTGCAGCAGGTGCCCGCTGAAGAACATGTAGATCCAGGGGTTACAGCAACTGTTCAGACTGGCCAGCAGAGCCGTGACGGTAGTAGCAGTGTTTTCCGAATCTGGTGGGGGGAGGGAGGGGAAGAAAGAGGTTTAATCTTCAGGAGAACATTTGCACCGCTCAGTCAATTGCTTCATTAACTGTTGGATTTATTTTCCTGAATATTTTCCTGAGCAGTGGCATTTGAAATGAATAATGGTGACATAATCAGCAAAGTTCTTATTTGAGTGAGGCTGCCATCGAAGGCAACAGGAATTTGTCTGGATGGACTTCAAAACGCTGTGACAGAAGAAGTTATGGGGCAATTCATCCAAAATAACACTTTAGTCCCATTTTCCACTGATGGTTATCCACATGTTGATGAGCTCATGCTTTAAATACTGATTTTTTTTTAAAAAAAATTCAGGCTTTTGTTTTAAAAAGCGGTTACCCTGGGAGGCAATGGCAAAATTCCCACTGATTTCCCACTGCTTCCAGTAACACTGAATTTTGCTGTATGCATTTGCCTGCTGAAAAGTGTTGAATGCTCAAGGAACTACTGGTTCATTAATTAAATCTGGTTTTCAGAGATTGAATAGGTTTTACTTAAAGGAAAAATGGAAGTTAGGACTATGCCATACAGAGGTTATTGTCTTCTACCTTCAATAACCAGTTAAATTATCTAATACTCCAAATATCTATTTTGTCTAATCAATTATTAGTAAGCTTTCCTTGTAAATGTCCATGAATCTCCAAAGAAGTGCAACTGCTGTGTAACGCTGTTCCATAAATTTAAAGAATCTCTTCAAACCAACCTACCAAATACCCATCTGTTCAATTAGGTTTGCATTTCTATTGAAGTTAAAAAAAAATAGAACAATTACCATTTATTTGTCTACTGCAAGCCTCTATTTCTCTGAGCAGACCTGAATTTTATGCTTTGGTCCCATAATTAGGGGCAATTAATGTTCTTGCTATAGTAAGTGACAATTTGGAGGGATATTAAAAACCACAACATTTATTTGGGGCAAAAAAAAGTGGTATAGCATGTGTTTCAACATTGACACTAAAACAATACCTGCTTCTGGGACAGGTTAGTGCTCACGGCCAGAGCTGGGATGAGCTGTGGTTTGGGAAGCAGATGGGGCACCTGCGCGAAAAGCGAGCGCTGTAATAAAGCAGTGCTCGTTCTCAGCTGCCCCCCAGGTCCGCGTGCTGCGGATGCTCCGCAGCCGACCAGGTTCCCCACAAGCGAAGGGAAAGTTTAGGACACACGGGTAAAACTAAAGGTCCTTCAGAGGAGCAGGGCATCGGAGCAGTGTCCTCTTAGGTGCTGCCGGGTTGTTTCTGTTGGCATCACCTTCCTTACCAGCCAAACAAGCCCCCGACACAAGCTTGAAGATCCCCACAAGCCTAACAAGAAATGATGAATTCCCACATTTTGACTTCCACCTTTTCCATTATGAGGAAACAACTACGTTGCCTCTCATTACCCAGGTAATAACTTTTAAACTCAATTATTATTTTCAGCCAGATTTCAGAGGGGGGCGGGTGATCTCCAAAATACTAAACTGCCGCTGTTGGGTGAGAACTCGGCTCAGCTCCGCTACGGCTGCTCCCGGGACAGGTGGAGACGAGAGCCGGTTGCCTCCGCACGGCAGCATCCCGGGGCCATCCCGTCAGGGAGTGCGAGCGGTGCGGGGCGGCCCCGAGACGCTTTGCTCACCTCCCCGCACGGAGGTGCCTGCGGAAAGGAGTTTTCAGCCGCTCTTCCTCGGCCTGTTCAGGAAGACGGCGCGGGGAGGACGCGCCCTGGTCCCCGCTTTCGGCTTCCGCACCCGTTCTCCCCCCAGCGCTCGGCGGGGGCCACGGGAAAGCCTGCTGCGCCCCCGGAGCACCTCAGCGGCGTGGCCCGGCTGGGGGAATTGGCGGCGAGCCCCCCCGGAGCTCTCCGGCCACCTCTCACCCCCCCCACCCCTCC